>PVHY01012935.1:0-18714 GCA_004024945.1 Uropsilus gracilis | reverse complement strand
TGAAACCATCCTGTACTTCTCTTTTTCTTTTTGACTTATTTCTGCTAATATGAGAATTTCTAGTTCCATCCAGGTTGCTGCAAATGACATGTGTTTGTCCACCTTGATGGATGTGTAGTATTCCATCGTGTATATGTACCACTTTTTTTTTTTTTGGCCAATCATCTGTTTGGGGGCATTTGGTTTGTTTCCAATTCTTTGCAACTGTAAACAGGACTGCAGTGAACATGCACAAACATGTGTCCTTTTGAATTAATGTTTTCATGTCCTCTGGGTATATTCCTAGTAGTGGGATTGCTGGGTCGGATGGTAAGTCCACTTTCAATTGTTTGAGGGTCCTCCACACAGTCTTCCATGGTGGCTGGACCATTTTGCACTCCCACCAGCAGTGTAAGAGAGTTCCTTTATCTCTACATCTGCACCAACATTTGTTGTTGTCTGTTTTATTTATGTGGGCCATTCTTACTGGTGTAAGATGGTATCTCAGTGTGGTTTTAATTTGCATATCCCTGATTATTCGTGATGTGGAGCATTTTTCATATGACTGTTAGCCATCTGTATCTCCTCTTTGGTGAAGTGTCTTTTAGTTCTTCTCCCCATTTTTTGATTGGATTTTTTGCTTTGTTTTTGTTGAGCTGTAGGAGCTCTTCGTGGATCTTTGTTATCAGATCCTTGTCACTTGTCTGGAGGGCAAAACTTTTCTCCCAGTTGGTTGGGTTTCTTCTTGTTTTGTTTATTGTCAATAAACTTTTTAAATTTTGAAATCTGTTTTGTCTGCTATAAAAATGACTACCCTGCCCTTTTTTGGGGGGGAGGGGGCATTTGCTGTAGAGTTGTTTTCCATTCTTTTCTACCTTCAATCTATGCTTGTCTTTTGGGATCAGATGTGTTTCTTGGAGGCAGCAGATTGTTGGGTTCTGTCTTTTAATCCAGTCTGCAATTCTGTGTCTTTTGATTGATGAGTTTAGTTCACTGACATTTAGAGTAATTATTGATGTTTGAAGTTCTGACAATGGGTTCTTGGTGGCCATTTGGGGTTTCTATTTTAGTTTCTTCTTTCTTTTCTTTTTATTATTTGTTCTTTTTAGTCTTCTGTGGGTTTTGGTGTTAGGGCTTCTTGCAGGAGTTCTTGGAGTGGGGAATTGGTGGTAGCAAATGTCTGGAGGCTTTGTCTGAGAAGGTTCTGATTTTTCCTTCTTAAAGGAAGGACAGTTTTACTGGATAGAGTATATTTGGTTGACGCTTTTTGTCTTGGAATGTTTTGAAGATGTGGTCCCATTCTCTCCTTGCTTGGAGTGTCTCTTCTGAGAAATCTGAGGTCAGTCTAATGGGTTGTCCTTTGGAGGTTAACTGTTTCCTCTCTCTTGTTTTTCTCACAAATTTTTCCTTAACTTTGGCTCTTGAAAGTTTTACTATGATGTGTCTTGCTGTGTTTCTTCTTTCATTAAAGTAGTTTGGTGTCCTTTTTGCTTCCTGTTATGTCTATTTTCATTTCTTTCTTTGGGTTTGGGAAATTCTCCTCCATTATTTCATTGAAAAGCCTTGCAGACCCTATGTCTCTTCTCCTTCTGGGATTCCAGTGACTCTTATATTTGTTTCTTTTCGGGTATCTGACAGAGCTCTGATTTTTCTGTCTTCTTACTTTATTTTTCTCTCTCTTTCTCTTTCTTCATCTTCTCTACTTCTGTATCCTCTAGTGTTTTGATTCATTCTATTTCTTCTAATCTGCTTTCCTGGCTTTTCCCTGCATTTTTGAGCTCTTCTATTGCTCCTCTTACACACTGTGTCTCCTGCAGCTTCTTATTTAGGGCTTCAACTTCATTTTTCTGTTAATCATTGACATTGCTCATTTTGCTGAATTCTTTTCTACATTTTCCTGCTACTTATTTTTGTTCATTGAAAGCTTCTAACCTCTTTCGGAACATTTTTCCCCTCTTCTTTGGCCTCTTTGAGTACTTTTATACATTGATTCTGAATTCTTTGTCTGACATATGGAACATTTCTTCCAGGTCACCCGTGTTGGTTTCTGCAGATTGTTTATCCTTTGGTGGTGAGTTATTTTTCTTAAAGCTTACTTGAATATTTGTATTCTTCCTTCCTATGGTTTCCTTTAGAACTTTCTCTATGTATTGAGTTACTGCTGCTCTAGTAATAGACGGCATGTTGAAGCCTATCTAGTTGTGGTTAATTCTACCTTCATGCTTTTGCTGCTGTGGTGTTATATCTTGTTTCCATTGTCTATTTTGGGGGACAAGTTACTTTCTCCTCTTATATATTGATGCATCTTGAATATTTTTTAGTGCCTCCGAGCATCTAGGGCTTGTCGTATAAACCTTTTTGACTGGGGTGTCTTGACGCTCTTGGGTAGTGAGTGTCCTTGGTTCTGTAGTCTGCATTGGTGCTGTGCAGTTGCTCCAGCTCTTCTGGGATGTGTGGGTTCTTCACCACCAATTTGGATTTCCCTGTGCCAATATAACTCAGTCCTTACCCTAGTCTGAATAATGGAGGCCCAGTCAGTTGCAAAGCTCTCGGTCCTACCCTCTCTCCCAGGTGCGTTACCTTGGGAACTGGAAGTAGTCTGGTGCTGGTGGAGCCCTGACCTGAGCCCCACTGGGCTGCTGGGGTGTGATCTCTTCGCTGTCAAGTTGAATTTCCCTGGGCCAGTAGCACTCAGCCCGTGCCTCAGTCTGAATAGCCAAGACCCATTCTAAAGGTGGAATTTGAACCAAAATCTTTTATGTTCCAGAGTTCTCATTTTCCCAGCATGTCACTTCTTTTTAGAAAATTAACTTTTGAAAATTTTGAAAAATTATTCAATTTTTTTTCTTTTAGTATTGAAAAACTATTTTTTTCCAACACAGTTGTTTTTTTTTTACCTTTAAAAACAATTTTTAGGACAACCTAATAAGATCTACACTGCTGAGAGTGAGGAAAGGAAGGCAACATTGGTGCTATCATAAGAGGGATGAATAAACAGACTCCGCCAGCCCCTAGAGCCTCAAGTTCACCAACTTTATATAATTAGGTGTTCACTTAGCACTCATCATTAAATGACTTTACACCTGCTTCTCTACCAGGAACAAAACTCGTGTGGTACAGAACACATCTCCAGGCTTTTTCTCAAAACCCGCCTTCATATCTGGGTCCTGCTGCTGGCACCACTGAGTTGCTAACTGCACCATCACACCTCTGTTGTGCACATAGACAGTGCTCTCTCCCTGTTTCAGGTCAAAGAGTTGAGAAGTAGGTCCCAGCAGGTCTTGGGAATGAGGTCTGAGCCCCAGATGGGTGGGCTGTGCACACTCAGTATCTTCTCCTTTCACTGTGGCTGGGTCCCTGGAAGAAGATGGAGTAGCATTAGCCAAGGGTACTATGAAGTAAACTGAAACTTAGAAAAATTGGGGAAAAGAGGTTTTTAGGTCAACCCTGCCTGAAGATTACTGGATAACATTCATTGTCTCGTAGATTTCTTCAACTTTTCTCCCTTCATAATAAAAGGTTAGGGGAACATTCTGATTTGGAAATAGCACTAATTAGAAGACAAAAATAAAAGGTTTAATACTGTGGCATGGCTGAGCTGAAGAAGTGATCTCTCAACAGGTAGGCTGTCACACAAGATGTTGAAGTGTGAAAATCATAGGCATAAAGAAATGAGAGAGATGAACATTTTGAAGGTTGAGATTTTAAAGATAGCATTTAAAATGTGTTATTGAGAAGAACTGAGTTGTGTTAAGGCAGTATAGTAGAAATTAGTTGTAAAGTAAAGTGAAAGAGAGGAATCTTGGAGATAAAGGGATCAAGGACATCTGGATTTAGCTTATTACACTGTCCTCAAATGAATGAATGCAGGATCACAGAGGGATATGGGTGAAGAAAAAGATTACTAGATGCTGTGTGGTGATGCGGATATTACCTTCAAATAAGTGAATTATAGTAGTGACATCTTAGAGCATAACATTCTCTGTTCAAACTAAATTTGAAACCAATTTAGAAAAATAAAATAATTAAAATATGTGTTATAAAAATATGATATTTATGATAAAATTAATTTTGGATAATAGGCATAATATCTGCAGACAAATATAGTGTCCAACATTGAACCCTAGGCTTAGCTATTCAGGCTTTTGAAGGTCTGGACCTTTAACCAGACTCTTAAATCATTTTGGTCACCCCACCTGGAAGAGGGAAGAATATAGGAGTATCCAGGTAGTAACACTGCTCAGATGAAAGCAAATACAAAGATTAGAAACAAAGATTTTATTCCCTCTAAGGTTTGGATCCAGTCAGAAGAATAAAATTTGTTCTAGTTATTCCAAATAGAAACTCCTCAAACTAAGGCATATTTACATACAATAAACATGAAGAATAGGAATCTTGGAAACATAGAAGTAAAAGTGTCTTCTGCCATGTGAAAAAGGGATACAGTGTTGGTGCATTACAATCTCTACTCAGTACATTCCCTTATTTGTATAGCAATAAGAGAGTGATGCAGATATTGGTTAACATACATGTCAAAAGGAGGGCCTACAGTAAGATATAATATTGAAGTGATAGAGAAAAGCCAGGAGAATTCCTTCTCATGACCTCATGGCATATAGTATGAAAGAATGAAGCCTTTTTTAAAATGAAGTAAAATTAAAATAGGGCTTTCAGAAACAACTTTTATTTCCACTTAATGAATGGTGGAAAGTTAATAAAAAATAGAGGTTTTCATTTTCCGTGGAATTTGGATCTCCATGTGCACAGAGTTGCAAAGAATTGATAATAAGAAAGAGAATATTGGAAAGAATACATGTTACTCAACAATTGCAACAACAATAAGAAGAAAATAAAATGTAGATAACAATGTGTTTAACTTCTCCCACAAGACAAGAGTTCCAGGACTGGTCTATGTTGACTCTAGGCAACAAGTGGATGCCATGGAGCATCAATTTGATTCCACTAAAAGGGGAATCTAAATCATTTTTCTTAGGGATATCTTGGTTGTAAGAAATCCCTTTCTTTCACACTAGTTTAAAGAAAGTAATCAGAGAGTACTTATAAAATTCATGAAGAAAAGGAAAACTAGATCTCAGTAAATAGAAAAATTAAATCCCAATGTTCTGTTCATCTCTTTGTGACAAGTATTCCCATTCCCCCTTTTTCTGCTTTATTATTCTATGAAGACACATAATCCCCCCCACACCCAGCATATGAGTAGGAAGTAGTCTCCATGCTCTGTTCTTGACTCCAGAGAGCTCATGCCAAACATCCTTTATCTAGCTTTGTTATGTTTCAACTTCACATTTGTGGGAAATATGATCTGATTGGCTTGTTTTGAATCAAGAATCTATTTACAATTGTCAGTTGTGTCCTAGGAGAGAAGCAGGGTCATGTGGCTCCAACACAAAATGTTGACTCACAGGGTCATTGGGAGAAAAATACTTTTCAGAGGAGAAAGCATGGGCTGAAAAGGCATCTGCAAGACAGATAATGTCTGGAAGAAAGCATAAATGGTCAGGCAAGGTGGAAACAGGAAAAAGCAAGGTAAGAATCAAGTTTAAAGAGAAAGTCTGTCTACTTCATTACCATTGAAACCTAGGATGGACTTATCAGTTTTGTCTGTCTGGGACATTAGGAGAATTAAATGAGAGAAGTTACATGAAAGTGGACATAAATATGAGGTATCTTAAGTTTGAATCAGGTTATTCCTAATCGAAAATTAGAAATCCTCTAGATGTGTTCTAACCTGGCTTATTCTTGATTTCCAACCTCTTTCTTGGCTTCAATTATTGGGAATCTTTTGGAATCATGTATTTTACCTAGTGTGGGTTTTTTCTTGTGTGTGTGTGTGTGTGTGTTATCTCCTTGCAAAAATATCTTGATTTTTGTACTCAAACTTTGTGTGTTTTCAGGCTCAAGTCAGATTCTCATTCAGGGTCATTAACCAAGACTCCTACTGTACTTTGGTACACATTCCTCCCTCTCTTCTACCAGGCAGAAGTGATCTTCAGTATGCCGTTAGCCTCATGATGGACCGTATTCTTAGATTGTCTTCTGCAAGTAGTTTGCACTTCTTACCATATTGATTGAGAGGTGAGGTCCTCATGATACCCCTCTCCCTCATCAGCTCCATGCCTTCCAGAACCCCCATGTTTATCAAAATCTTTGTCTTGTTTCTGAACATTATCATTCCTACTTTCTCTATACTACACATATTGGAACTCTGAAAAATGTCTTTTAAAAATTTTTTGAGAATGTGAAGCATTCTTTGATGGTCCACAGCAAGAAGACCAAGAATTAGGTGCTTATCTTATTAGTTCTTGTATAAAACAAGGTGTCGGTTACCTTTGCTTCATAGTTTAAGCCTTTGGAAGCAGGTCCGTAAGAATACACCCTTTCTCTTGACTGTCCTTCATTTCTTTAATTCCCATTTGTGCTCTTTATGTGTCACTCTTCAAGGTTTTCTTGACTAATATAGAGTGTTTAATCTGTTTTATCAGAAAATCCATGAAAACAGAATCTCATGTCTGTGAGTTTACTTGACTCATGTCTACTTGAGTTTTGGAAATTTTGGCCTTCTAGAGTTCAGCTGGATAAAAAAATGTTCTTTCCCTTTTCCTGGGATTTGCTGACTCTAAGTAAGGTTGTCTCTTTAAATAGAGTAATGGTAAATAAGATGCTTTTATTCCAGTCCCACCTCTCCACCACTGAGGCTAGAATCAGGTTAGTCCTCAAAGAGAAAAGCATGTTCTTATAGACATCACTTTAAATCTATGTTATGAGTAATAAAAATCCTGGTAGTAATGTATAAGGAACAGTTGACTCCGTTTTGAGCCTATTTTTATTACAAAGAGTTATCATGTTGCTGAAAAATGCATTTAAATCACAAGTGATGAATTTTTCACTTCCAAATAGATTCATATTGATCCCCAAATTTCTTCTTTGATAAAAGACAGCTAACATTAACATTAAGACAGATAACATTAAGATTCATTATTTCATAATATATATCTTCAGTATGTATATGGTTATCATAAAATATCAACCACCACCCAAAAGGTCAGATGTCCTGTATGGGTACCACTACATGTTTCTGTAGTGCAAAACAGAGTGGTTTCTATCCTCATTAATGGAGCCATAGCTATGTCTTGAATAAAATAAAATGTTCCATCATTATTCTAGATTATATAATTTCTGTCATATTCTTTCTCTATTCTTCTTGTGGTTAAATAATTTATATATGCCTTATCTCAATAGTGCATGGGATATTCTCCTTCAATCTGCTGGAATGAACTAATAGATATATGGAGGAGATAAGAAGAGAAGAGGAAAAAAAATTGAAATTGCAGTTCCCAGGATTTAAACTAATTTGCCAGTAAGAATTGTATTTGAATCAAAGAAAATCTAACCCAGTTTAAAGTAATGAACCAAAGGAAAATTTCAAAATGCATGGCGAATTGTCTCATTATTGAGAAAACAAAACATGTTTATGATGATCTGAACATTTTAGTGGAACGAAAGTTATTTGAGGAAAGTTAGGTCTCTGCCTATAGCCATACTAAATATCAGGACTGAAAAATAAAATGAGTAATTTGTTTCTGGTTCTAAAGAAATGTGCAAGGGGGTCTTGTGATGCATTCTATAAGCAGGGTGGGAAAGATGAAATATAAATTATAGGATAACAGGGGAGAGTAACCCAGACAGAGGCAGCCCATTGGTTTTTCTTTTTTAAGATGCGGGATCACTCATCAGTGGAAATACATCTCTTGGTTCAGCTGTGGGTTCATTGATTCCTCATCCTGTGGGCCGGTAGTTTTGTTTTTGATGTGTCAACTGCTGCTGCTGTTACAGATACTGTAGCCAAGACCCATGGGTAATTCCTTTTCTGTAAACTCTTGGCAAGAATACTAGGTTTCTGACCCTTTTCTCTTTTCCTAACTTGCTTCCTACATACCTTCAGCCATTTCAACTTCTTGTTCTTTTTTATTCTTGAACTGTTCACTCCAGGGCTTACAATCAGCAAGATCATACTGAAAGAAGAAGGAGAAAGAAAAAGAGAGAGCCAAATTTCAGTGTTTTTACTCAAAAGCTACTGAATACACTTTCAGGGCATTGGGACAATGTATAATGATAATTGATGGTGTAACTGTACAGTAGTTTTAAGTCAATGTCAAATAGAATGTGAAGATACTATCTGCTCCCTTTCAATTTCTAGTTCTCTATCAAATCTGAGCTCTTCTGGTTGCTCCTCCATGTTGCTGTTTAAGCTTGTCCCTTTCCTCCTCTCACATACCTTATGAAAAATGGCTTTGCCATCTGCAGCTGTCAGAAAGCTGTGGAGTACAGAGTACGCCTCAATGAATATACAAATGTGCAGCTGGACCAAAGCCCCTTCCAGAAGGTGGCTAGAATATAAATCACAGTGAGCTTGTACTTCTCAAGTAATGGGCTGCCTTTGGGGGACTGCCATACATAAGGGACCAGAGGAAAATAGAAATATCCTAGTGGAAATAGACCCTGAAATATGAAGAAGTTGTCTGGAAGAAACAGTCCAGAGTGTCATGTTTGCGGAAATCCAGTTTCTTGGGTTCTTGTAAATGGTGAAACAAAGCTAAGGACAGCACAGATTTCATTGAGCTTTAGTAATTTACTTCCCTTTGAGCTGATGGGAATCTATTAGGATCTCTCTCTCTTTTTCTCTCTTTCCTTCCCTCTCCATACCTATACCTGCACATGCACACATGTGCACACCAAGAAGTATGGGTAATCTCTAGAGGTGAAAAAAGCATAAATGAGACAGATTGTCCATAAACTTTTCAGAAAGAAAGGTAACCCTGCTGACACTAAAATCTTGATATTTTAGCCCAGTAAGACTCATTTTGAGCTTTTGAGCTTTGGAACTATTGTAAGATAGTAATTTCTGTTGTTTTAAACCATAAAATTTGGTAACCTGTTAAAGCAGCAATAGAAAATGAATATAGATTTCAGTGTCTCAAAGTGATGTGCTGTGTTAACAAATACCTAGTAGTGGATAACTGGCTTCTGAACTGGGCAGAGAACAAAGGTTGGGAGACTACAGATAATGATGGAGAAAGGCTTAGTTTGTTATAAAAATAAAAAATAATATTATTATAAAATAATAGAAATAATAAAAGCATATGTTAATGATGCTACTGGTAAGGACTTAGAATGAATGAGTGGTGGGGTGAAGTATGCATTTGTTCCTAGAATCTATCTAATTATGAAAAGACTGGTGGTAGAAATGGGGATGGCAAAGTCACAGTTAGTGAGGACTCAGCTAGGGAAATTTGTTGGAATATGTAGGTGAGGGAATTCTCATAATATAGCAACAGAAATTTTGGCTTTCAAATCATGTCCTGCAGTCATGTGGAAAGGAAAGCTTATAAACAGTGAACTTTATTTAGCTAAAGAGATACCCAAGCAAAGTGCTGAAGGTATGTTCTGATTTTCTCGTGATGATAGCAAAAATGTGAAAGAAATGAGAAAGATTGAGAAAAAAAATGCTAAATAAAGATGAGTCAGAAATGATGATTTGGGAAATTCTCAGCATCTCCAGATTGCAAAAGACACACAAAAAAATTGGTGTTTTATCATCACCAATGTGTGCTCTACAGAGTATGCCAAAGATGTGACCAGATAACTTTTTGCTTATGCCTCTGAAAGTCATATTATCTAGTCACACAGAGTACTCTCTGAAGAGATTAGGCACATGTATCTTCCAGTCATCTCAGAAGAATCAGAAATGTAAATGAGATTATCCCAGAAAGATTTGTGAAGGAATCTTATGTTCAAGGGAATGAATTCTCATGACATGTTCAGGAAACACTCAAGGTTATTTTATATCAACAGAAACTTTGCTACCTTGAATTGGTCAGAAGTTTATATGTGCTCACTTTAGTGAACATGAAATTATAACTCTTAAGTGCAGAACCTGAAACTCTAAAAAGTGGAGCCAGGATCCCAGAGGGCACAGTGGAGAGTCATAGTAGATTCTTTCCAAACTGTGGCACCAAGTGGAGCCTTGATTGAATTTCAAAATTGTTTGGGAATATTTTTTTCCTTTATTTTCTTCCTTTTACACAAATAAATGTGTAGATCTATTATCCTATGCTTTCCCCACAATTATCTTTTGAGAGCAAAAGACAGCTTTGCTTCTTGGAATTCATAGGTGGATAGATTTTCACACTTTACCCTTACTTAATGTAAATAAGTTCAGGTCAGATTTTGGTTTCATTGATCTTTTAATGATTTTACTTTCACAAATTTCTGATAATATTATTATGACTTTTTCTGCTTGATTTAGACTTGTTTTGCTCCTCTGTTTTACTAAAGTGGAAGCTCAGGTTGTTGATTTAAGATCTTCTTTTCTAGTAATGTTCAGTTGCAAATTTCCCAGTATGCACTGGTTTATCCACATCTCCCAGATTTTACTATTCTATTTTCATTCCATTAACTTGATTTAAAGTGTTCTAAAATTAAGCATGGTATTTCTACTTTGACCCAGGTAGTTACATAGGAGTGCACAGTTAAATTCCCAAGACTTGGAAATTTTCTGTCAATCTTTCAGTTACAGCTTTCTGGTTAAAGTTCAGTATGAATTTACAATGTACTTTGTATGATTTCCAGTCTTTAAATTTCTTAAGGTCTACATTATGATGTAGAATGTGATCTAAGTGAATGTTCTTGTGATGTGCATGAAAAATACATATTCAGCTATTGGATGCTGTATTTTATGAATGATAATTATCAAGTTGATTCAGTGTTGGTTAGATTGCCTATGGTTTTACTGATTAGATTTTTTATTATTTTATCAATTGCTGAAAGCAGAGTGTTAAAATACAATATAAAAGTGAATCTGTCTACTTCTTTTAGTTACATAAGCTTTTAAACTCCAATTTTTGAAGTTTTTTTTTTTTTTTTTTTTTGGTAATGAGAAACCCTTCTTTACTTTTGACAAGTTTCCTTGTTTTGAAGCCAGGTTTTGCCAATATTAAAATGATAGCTCAGATTTCTTTACTTTTTAAATTATATATCTTGTTTCCATTTCTACTTACATTTTTTTTATATTTAAAATGGGTGTGTTCCCATCTTATCTTATTAGGAGCTAATATCCAAGATCTACATAGAGCTCATATAATAAAAATAAAATAAGGAACAAAATTGAAAGAAAATGGGCAGAATAATTAGACACCTCTCTAAACAAGACACACAGATGGTCAATAGGCTTATGAAAAAAATGTCTACCATCACTAAATCAGCGAAATGCCACAAGCTCAAATCAAAGCCACAAGCTCACTCTTATGAGAATGACCAGATTAAAAAAAATACAGAAATAGCAATTGTTGGTGAGGATATAAACTGGGACTGTAGACTGATCTGACCCCTGTTGAAAACAGTGTAGAGATTCATCAAAATATTAAAAATACAACCCAGGAATTCCACAACTAGCAATCAACCCCCAAAATTCAAAAAACATAATTCAAGGGGATATATGTTCCTATGTTCATTGCAGAGTAACTTGTAATAATGAAATTATGGAAACAGCTTAAGTGCCCATCGACAGAGCAGTAGATTGACGAACCCTTGCTATTTGCAATAACATGGATGAAACTGCAGGACATTATGCTAAATGAAATAAGTCAAAAGGACCAAGACAAATACTGGAAGATTTCACTCATATGTGACTATATGGAGACAAAACAAAGGAACTAAAAACACAATATGACTATATAACTGAGGCTACTAAGAGGAGTGGGAGGGTACCTGTGGGAACAGAGTGGGGAGGAAGCCCAGTGATTTATGTTTAAAGACTTTGGGTGCTTTGGTGGTCACTTGGTGTTGTGATGTCCATCTGAGGAGGGGTGAAGTTACTCCCCTAAGTCATATACAGTTGCATATCAATGTTCCCTTAATTTTAATAAAGAAAATAGATGAGCAAATCATGTATATGTAAAATACAGTATATTTTATAAAAGTAAAAATGGATGAACTCCAAATACATCAAGAATGTAAAAGAATATACACATATTTTCTTTACCAAAACATAAAACTAAGTGGTGTTCTTGGTGATATTTAAACATAAAATGTTTCATTTTTATAACAACACAGTAAGATAAGCACTACTACTGCCTCCATTACGCAGAGGAGGATACTGGGCATAGAGGCAGTATGTAATTGATTAAATGGAAAAAAATTATGTCCAGAGATTATATACAGCACACTATTTTCAATAAAACTGAAACACAGAAATACTCAAGATAATGTTGTTTAGAGATTTATATGTAAGAAATATTTTTCAAAGAACATATCAATTATATGACCCCATATGAGCAAGAATAGTTATATTCAGGGTTTTAGCATACCTGCAGATGGCAGATAGCTTTCAAAGTACCAGTAATGTGCTAACTTTTATGACAAATGATGGACTCACAGTTGATGATTATATCATTATGCTTCATAATATGTATGCATTACATATAGTTTGCTCTATCAAAATTTTATTTTGAGAAAGTAAGCACCTGTATTTTTTGACATTTAGACTAGCTATTTAGAGGACTATTTTGCTTATTTGTTCTGGTTTTCAGTTACACTCTAAAGGTATGGGACTGCTAGATAGCTGATTTCCAGAGTGGTAAAACAAAATCATAATTTCTTTTTAAGTTTACATATAGTCATTCTGATGATAAGTAAGATTCAAATCAGTGGTTATAAGGAAAATAAATCATAAAAGTTTGATCGTTTTAATCCATTAAACCACTATAAATTAGCATCTTGTCCTTAAATCAGTATACCTTTTTTATTGTGAAAGTTGGAATGATGGTAACAAAAATAGAAATGGCATCTCCCAGTCAACTCCAACAGGTAAAAATATCAAGATATCATTGTACTTTCCCATATGACATGGGCAAAGTGGATTAATTGAAAATCAGTGACCCCTTCTGAAATCATCAGGGAACTGAGAGGCTTATTGCCACCCTGTAGTCTGAATACATAGGCTCATTAGTAGAGTAGATGCTGTTAGAGCAACTCATAGGAAAACTTTAGAGGCAGTTTTTTTGATTAATTAACTTATTTCCTTCATACAGATTTATTTGTATATGTAGTAGCTGTGACCCTTCATTTTCCCCTTACCCTCACTCCCTCTCTGGTGACTCCCTCCCTTTCATTGCAAGTCATTGGTCAGTGTTTGACCCGTTTATCTCTTCTTTTTCCTGGGGGATGGCCTGCTCTCCTGGGACTTTGTGGCTCATGCTGCTTCAGCTTCCATGCTTTGTAGCGAATAGTTAGTCTGACCATGTGTGAAACCTAGTCGGTCAGTTGGGGTTCAGTTTTGTCACTCTTCTCTCCTGTCTCCTTTGTTGTGAAACTTCCATGTTGTTTTTCCTTTCCATTTCAGCAGTGTTCCATGTTGCTGTTTTCAATCCTTATGGTTCTGGTGTCTGGGGTTGGGCTCAACTCCCAGCCATTTGTGGTAGAGAGGTTCTTTAATGGAGGCCAATCCCATTGGGTGGTTGGCCCAGGTCCACTCCTCCCCACCCCACCCCCCATTAGCAGTTGGCCACATCCCTTTTTTTGTGACTTTCCTTGTCCTTTCGGAAAAATGGGGTGTTTTGTTGGTGTTGAACACTTATTGGACCAGGGGTTTCCAACTTTGCCTCCTATGTAGGTGTAGTCCTGTGGTAGGTCATCGTTTTATTGGGCTTTACAGCTTGGGCACTGTTCTTCCAGTCATTCTTTTTTTTTTTTTTTTTTTGGTCTTACCCAGGTGTCAGATGCATCCAGGGGCTTCATTAGTCAATGTCTACAGCAGAATTGGTGGATTTTCTCATTCTATTCTGGTTTGTTAGAAGTGGAATTAACTAAAGAGAAGCACCCTCCCCTGCTGGTCCATGCTGGCGGGGATACCTACCCTATTCCAACAATATAGGGACAAAGTGCAGCTTCCCCTTCCTGCCTCTGGATTCCCCCTTGTTCCTGTGGCTGGTGAAGGAGTACAACTCTACCCACAAGCACCCCCTACCTGTGGCCTGAACCACCTGGCAGCAGGATGCTTGGGGGATCCCCATCAGGCCCAATGCCTCTGGGAAGCTGGAATTTTCAGTGCCCACCCTGGACCCGGCTGGCACAAGTTCGCTGGTAGACACCTACTCTTTTCCAGCTTTCTCTTCAACATGGTTCCCCCTGACTGCCCTATCCCCAATCTAGGGAAAAAACACAGCTTCCCCTGCCCACTTCCCGTTCCCTTCAATGGCAATTTTAATGAATTGTTGATATTTGAGTGTGAACTAGCATGAAAATGTGAAAATCCTAGACATCACAGTTAAAGGGGTTCACCATAAGTTCATGGGTTTTATTTGCCAACATCCCACCAGCAAGGTATCGTCATAGTGAAGATCAAAGAAAAATCCCCTTATGACTATGTCAGAGGTGTGAAGCCAGGAAGATGTAAATATGAAAAGTACCCAGAACATTCTCCATATTGAATACCTACCCTCGAGGAATAAAGAGTTTACCAAAACTTTAATCCCAACTGGGGAAGAGCACTCCTCCCACTTAGCCACTTCTATTGTCACTGTCTCATTTTAGGATAAAATAATGAAAAAATGTAGCACTGAAAAGTATTTGTGAAAGTCACAACCCAGAGCTACCAGCCTGGTAAAAGACTGAGCTGTAATCATAGCATATAGAATAATTCCTCTCTCCCACATTTGACCACCACACTGACCAGGGATCCAAAAAATGGTAGATTACCACAGAAAGAATTAAAAGATGTAGACTTGATATGAGAAGGAATACTTAGGGGTCCCCAAATGAAGAAGAAGGAAAATGACATGGATGTCAGAGGAATATGAAAAGTCAAGGAACCTATAGGTACATCAAACATTGAACACAGACTAATTTTTAGCAACATTGACATAGATTAGTCTATATCCCTAAAATATATACTTGTCACTTAATGCTTCATGTCCAGTTTCAATAAATACAATGCTTGGAAATGAGGAAGGGAGAAATAAGGAGAAAATTTTGAAAAGATAAAAAAAAACTTTAACAGCACTCTTACATATACTGCAGATCAGAATTATGGGAAAAGGAATTTTTAAAAACTGCAGTCATTACTGCTAGTCACAAACATAAAAGTACACACTATGCAAAAGCAAATATTTAATGCAAACAAACTGCTGGAAACACCAAGATAGACTAAAAAATACATATAAGAAATAAAAACCACTGTAATATAAATGAAAATGCCTCTGATGGGCTTGTCAGTGGACTGTAAATGATCAAAGAAAGAATCATGAAGGTTGAAGATAGTTCAGTAGAAATGTCCCAAACAAATGAAAAGAGAAAACAATGAACAAAAATGATCTCAAAATTGACAGTCAAAAAATGTTGGAAAACTTCAAAAGATGTCATATTTATGAGAATACAAGAATGAGAAGGAAGAGTGCAGAGCAGAAATATTTGAAAAATAAACTTTCCAGAATAAAATAGACTTCAAACCACAAATCCAGTGATCTCAGAAGATAGCAGACAGAGCAATTAACAACAACACACTACATTTAATATAACATATTCGAACTTCTGCAAACCAGAGATAAAATCTTGAAATAAATCAAAATATCATCTTACCTAAAAATTAGAGTGGACTGCTTTTCAAAAACCAAACAAGCAGGAAGACAGTGAATTTAAATTTTAGAGTGTACTTCCCATAACTGTACAGAGAAGAAGCCAGCACTGGTAAATACTGCTGTGATTTACTCAGGGCCTCAACTCACCATATTTTAGCACTATGCCAAGGTTGACATGGTTCCTCCACCCTCTGAGATCTGAGATCCCTACAGCTGTTCAGAGCTTGTAAAAAAATAGACAATAGAATTAAAAGTGGTGTCTTCACACATCACATAGTTGAGGAAACTCTGGTAGGTGTAGTTGTGGTTTTATGTTAGTAAGATCATAGGTAACTGTGGTATTATTAGCTATAATATTTGAAAACCAGTATCTAACATGTTATTATATTGAATTATTTTTAAAATATTTGAAATGTATTTTTGACCCATGTATGCTCAGTCTGGTATCTAAATAATGTGTCAGAAAACAAAGTTTCATTTTTCTTTATGACTAATCTAAAAGCTAACCATTCAAAGTAAATACTGACAGTATATTTGGTGACTATAACATATGCCTAAGTGAAATGGATAGTGTCACAAAAGGTAAAAGGAGGAACTGGCAATAACAGTACTCTGTCATGAAGTACACCACAAATGAAACAACAAAATTCTCTTTTAAAATGAACTTAAAGTAGTAAAAGGTGTATATTATGAAGTCTCTTCTCAACATTTTTTGCAGGGAATGTGTAGAGTTTGCAGACTTCGGCAACTTTTGTTTGGGAATGCCTGCATTCCTTCCTCATTTCTGAAAGAGAAATTTTCTGGATGTAGTATTCTTGACTGGCAGTCATTAATCTTCAAGTAGTTTAAACATATCATTCTAACTCTCTCCTTGCTTGCAGTTTCTGCTTCCTCTCCCCCCCATTTGCCTTCAATATTCTTTCTTTCGCTTGAATTCTTGCTAATTTCAGTACTTTGTATATTAGTGTAGATCTCACTCTATCTGGGTAACTACATGTTCTTTAGCTTCATGAACTGGTATATTGAC
Organism: Uropsilus gracilis; assembly: GCA_004024945.1. Lineage (NCBI taxonomy): Eukaryota > Metazoa > Chordata > Mammalia > Eulipotyphla > Talpidae > Uropsilus > Uropsilus gracilis. The sequence goes on along the minus strand of PVHY01012935.1, from coordinate 2,055 downwards.
TTTCTCCCCCAAGTCTGAAGTTTTCTGCTATTATTTCACTGAATAGACTTTCCATTCCTTTTTCTCTCTTTTTCTTTCTGGATTACTCATTCTTTTTGACTTTCTTAAGAGTTGGGTAATTTTTGGATTGCCTTTTCATATTTTGTTATTATTTTTCACAATCTCATTTCTCTCCTTCTACCTGAGTTGTAAGTACATTACTATTTTCAAGATCACTCCTTCAGTTCTCCATTTGACCTGTTCTACTTCTGCACCTTTCTCTATATTTCTTGATACTATCTACATTTCTTGATACCATTTATTGAAATATTTACCTCCTGAATTTCTGTTATTTCAGTGAACTTTTGTTCACTGACTGTCTTTTTTTTTTTTTGAGCACATTCATTTTTTCCCCGAGTTTTGTTGTATTTTTTGTATTAACTTTTCTGAGTTCTGTTTCTTTGGCTTGTCTTTCTGAGTGCTTATATTACTTTACCTTGCCTTTCTGAGTTTTCGTCTCTCTCTTTGAGCTTGTTGTAGCAGTTCTGAATCCTATCTGGAGAAGATATATAATCTTCCATCTCTTTGTGTTTGGGTTCTAGAGATTTATTCCTACCTTTGTGATGTTGTACTATCTAGAGGCCTCATATTTCCATATTCTTTGTAAGCCCATTTTCTGCTTGAGGTCACCCTACTTAATGTTTTTTTTAATATCTTCAGCAGTAATTTAGGGATTACTGCTGGTAGTGCTGTGGTTGTGTTTGATTTTTTTAAATTTCTTTATTTCTTTACTGACTTCTTATGTACTCATATGGTTTGTAGTTGCTTAATCAACAGGTTCAGGTAGGAGCTTAGAGGGATCCAGGTGTTGGTGTGAGACTGGCTTGTGTTTGTGGGATCCCTATTATCTATCCTAGTATGACAGACTCAACAGTCCCTTTGCTCTCAATTTGCCTCATATGGTAAGCAACAGCCCTCGAGTTTGGGAAGAGGAAGGACAGATTAAAATGCCCTCTCTGTTGCTATCTTTATATGGATCCAACCTGTGTGAAGCAACCCATCTTCACCACGAGGTTTCCCCCTCTTTCAAGGGAGTGTGCTTCCACACAACCTCCCTTACTTCACCCCAGGAACCCTTGTTGAGCTGACTGCCCCACCACAACTGTCCCCTATTCCAAACCACTACTCTGGAGACAGTTTCTTCTTTCTAACTCCCATATATTGTATATCTCCTTGCTGTTGACCTTTTTGATATCTGTATTCATCTCAGGTGTCTAAGGGCTGATCAACCACACTCATATCCCAGACACTACCTCTTTCTGAATAGTGTTACCTCTGGCTCACAGCTGTAAGAACCTCATCAAGTTGGCACCAGTTGCCATTACCTCTGCAGGAGCCTGTTACATCTGTGTCACTTGGCAGGGTCTATGCCACTGCCTAGTAGAGCCCACCCAGTCCAGGCTGCTTCCAGGACCTGCCCCAGGGGTCACTGGGGTCAGTGAGAAATAGTGACATGCCTTCCAGGTCCTGCCATGGGACCACTAGGGTTTGCAACAGCTGATGGAATTGGCGCCACCTCCAGTTCTGACTGCTGCTTGAGGACTTCAGTAGCTTGTATCACCCATAAGGGTACCCACTTGGCCCAGTCAACTGCTCACATCCAGACATTTCTTCTTGGTGTGCCATAATTGCTTTTTTTCTTTTTTTCTCCAGGAATTATTGACTTTGTTATGCTGAAATTTAGTGAGCTGCAACATAAAGGAGGTTATCACAGTGTCTTCACTCTGCCACCATCTTGATGCTTCTATATAAAATTCTCCCATTTTCTTGTTTCATGTCAATTGGCACTTGGATGATATCCAGCTTTCTGCTACTGTACATAATTGTGATTTGAAGATTTTAATCTATGTATTGTTATATGCCTTATATGAGAGTTTCTCTGGGCAACATACCAAATTGCCTGTCATAGGTTTGAACACATGCATGCATCTCTACAAAACAGCACTAAAGTGGCTGTACACACACTTCTGTTAAAAGAACTTAAGAAATCTTGTTCCACATTCTTGCTATCACTTG
>PVHY01012934.1:0-42842 GCA_004024945.1 Uropsilus gracilis | reverse complement strand
TGTTGTATTTATTTCCATATAGTTGTTCATAGTAATCTCTTATTATTTTTTGGATTTCTTTTGTGTCTGTTGTAATTTCTCCTCTTGCATTTGTGATTCTGTTTACTAGGATTTTCTCTCTTCTTTCCTTTGTGAGCTTTGCAAGGGGCTTATCGATTTTATTTATTTTTTCAAAGAACCAGCTTTTGGTTTTGTTGATGTTTTGGGTAGTATTTTTAGTTTCTAGATTGTTAATTTCTTCTTTTATTTTAATTATTTCTTGTCTTTTGCTGGATTTTGGGTTTTTTTGTTGATCTTTCTCTAATTTTTCAAGTTGGTGGATTAGGTTTTTTTTTATTATTTTCTTGCTTTTTGATATGGGTCTGTATTGCTATGAACCTTCCTCTTAGATATGCTTTTGCCACATCCCAGACATTTTGGAATGCAGTGTCTTCTTTGTCATTTGTTTCAAAGTAAGTTTTAATTTCTTCTTTGATTTCTTCAGTTACCCATTCTTCCTTTAGAAGCATGTTGTTCAGTCGCCAATGTTAAGTGTTCTTCTTGTTTCCTTTTCATTGTTGATTTCTGGTTTGATGCCCTTATGGTCTGAAAAAAAAGTTGGTATTATTTTAATCTTTGTGTATTTATTCATGTTTGCCTTGTGGCCTAATATGTGATCAATTATAGAAAATGATCCATGTGCATTTGAGAAGAAGTTGTATTCTGTTCCTTGTGGGTGTAACATCCTGTAGATATCTATTAGGCCCATATTATCTAGGTATTCTTTTAAGGATTTTGTGTCCTTGTGTAGTTTTTGTTTATTTGATCTGTCCTTTGTTGAGAGTGGGGTGTTGAAGTCTCCTACTACATATGTGTTTTCATCTATTTTTGTTTTCAGTTCTCTTAGTAGCTGTCTTATAAATCTTGGCGCGCCCTCCTTTGGTGAGTATATGTTGATAATTGTTACATCTTTTTGGTTTGTTGTCCCTTGAACCATTAGGTAGTGGCCATCTTTGTCCTTTGTTACTTTTTTTATTTTGAAATCTGCTTTGTCTGCTATTAGGATGGCTACTCCTGCCTTTTTGGGGGGCCATTTGCATGTAGAATTGTTTTTCCATCCTTTTATCTTCAACCTGTGCTTGTCTTTTGGGATCAGATGCGTTTCTTGGAGGCAGCAGAATGTTGGGTTCTGTCTTTTAATCCATTCTGCAACTCTGTGTCTTTTGATTGATGAGTTTAGCCCATTGACATTTAGAGTAATTATTGATGTTTGAGCGTCTAACAATTGGTTCCTGGTGGTCATTTGGGGTTCTGTTTTAGTTTATTTTATCTTTTCTTTTTATTGTTCACTCTTTTTATTCTTCTGCAGGTTTTGACCTTAGGGCTTCTTTCAGGAGTTCTTGAGAGGTGGTTTGGTGGTAGCAAATTTCTGGAGGCTTTGTTTGTCTGGGAAAGTTCTGTTTTTTCCTTCATAGAGGAAGGACAGCTTTGCTGGATAGAGTATTCTTGGTTGGCAGTTTTTGTTTTGGAGCGTTTTTAAAGATGTGGTGCCATTCTCTCCTTGCTTGGAGTGTCTTTTCTGAGAAATCTGAAGTCAGTCGTATCGGTTTTCCTTTGTAGGTTATCTGTTTCCTCTCTCTTGTTATTCTCATAATTTTCTCCTTATTTTTAGCTTTTGTAAGTTTTACTATGATGTGTCTTGCTGTGTTTCTTCTTTCATTAAAGTAGTTTGGTGTCCTTTTTGCTTCGTGTATGACTAATTTCATTTCTTTCTTCAGGTTTGGGAAGTTTTCCTCCATTATTTCATTGAAGAGCCTTTCACGTCCTATTTCTTTCTCTTCACCTTCTGGTATTCCAATTACTCTTATATTTGTTTTCTTTAGTGTATCTGAAAGATCTCTGATTATTTCTTCTGTTTTCTTATTTTGATTTTCTCTCTCTCGTTCTTCATTCTTTCTACTTCTGTATCTTCTAGTGTGCTGATTCTTTCTTCTATTTCTTCTAGTCTGCTTTCCTGACTCTTCCCTGCATTTTTGAGTTCTTCTGTTGTTCCTCTTATGCCTTGCATCTCCTGCAGTTTCTTATTAGGGTTTCGATTTCGTTTTTCTATTCGTTGGTAACATTGTTCATTTTGCTGCATTCTTTTTTATATTTTTCTATTTCTCTTAATTCATTGAGAGCTTCTCTTTTTTTGCTTTCCCTGTGTTCCCCCTCTTCCTTGGCCTCTTTGAGTGCTTTTATCACGTTGATTCTGAATTCTTTGTCTGACATGGAGCATTTCTTCGACATCATCTATGTTGGTTTTTTTCAAATTGTTTATCCTTAGGTGGTGAGCTATTTTTCTTAGGGCTTGCTTGAGTGTATGTGTTCTTCCTTTTTCCTGTGTTTTCCTTTTGGATCTGCTCTATGTATTGGGTGACTACCGCTCTAGTAGTAGGCATGTAGTAGCCTATATAGTCTTATTTACTGCTGCTTATGTGCTTTTTGTAGTGAATGTCCTTGTGTTCTGAGTTTGTGCCAGTGCCGCGTAGCGGCCCCGGCGCTTTTGGGCTTTGGGCCTGACGACCATGAGACTCCACACACTGTTGCAGGTAGGGAGCCCACTTCCTGTCTCGCGTGGTCTCCTCCCCCAGGTGCTGGCATGCTAGCTGCTCCTTTCAGGCGGGTTGGAGCCCCTCTGCAGGTGACTCCCGTCCCCGAGAGAGTCTCAGTCCACTCTATAGAGATATTTAATCTGTAAACATCAACAAACAGGGAAGTTCCATGAAGATATATAATGCACCCTGTTGAGTGTGATTGAATTCACAAGGTTTCTCGCTGAAAACACTGCCCCCTGGCCTGAAAGGTTAGATCAGCAGGAATTTAAATGAAACTAGGGTTAATAAAAAGTGGAAGAATCATACTGAATATCTGTGGGTGATAGTTACTTATATCCATTTCTAACCCATGAAGTGTAAAACATACATTTCATCTATGATCATCAAGTACAGAGAAGTTACAGAAAGATATATAATACACTCATTGGTATCTCATTAAATTCAAGAGGGTTCTCAATGAAAACAATGCCTGTTGGACTGAAAGGCCTAAACCAGCAGGACTTTGAATGAAAAAAGGGTTAATAACAAGTGGGAGAAATCATGACATAAGATCTATGGGTGATATGGACATGTAACCTTTTCTACTCCAATAAGTGTAAAACAAGAGAGGTTTCATCTATAAACATCAATATACAGGGAAGTTTCATCAAGATGTATAATGCACCCTTTGGAGTGTGATTGAATTCAGAACGTTTCTCGCTGAAACATTGCCTGTTGGCCTGAAAGGCTTAAATCAGCTGGAATTTGAATGAAAAAAAGTGTTAATAATATGTGGGAGAAATCATGATATAAGCACAGTGGGTGATATGGACTTATATCCTTTTCTAACCCATGAAGTGTAAAACATAGGAAGATTTCATCTATGATCATCAAAGAAAAGAGTAGTCACAGAAAGATATATACTGCACCATTTGGAGTCTGATTGAATTCAGAAGGTTTCTCCGTTCAAACACTGCTTGTTGTCCTGAAAGGACTAAATAGCAGGAATTTGAATGAAAAAAGTGTTTTAACAAGTGGGACAAATCATGACTTAAGATCTGTGGGAGTTATGGACTTGTATCCTTTTCTACACCATGAACTGTAAAACATAGAGAGATTTCAACTATGATCATCAAAAAACAGAAGTCAAAGAAATGTATATAATGCATCATTAGGAGATTAATTGAATTCAGGTGTTTTCTCCTGAAAACAATGCTTTATGGCCGGAAAGGCCTAAATAAGATGAATTAGAATGAAAGATGGGTTAAAAACAAGAGGGAGAAATCATGAGATAAGTGGTTGATATGGACATACATACTTTCTACTCCATGAAGTGTAAAACATAGAGAGATTTCATCTATAAACATCAAAGTACAGGGAATTTCCTTAAAGATATATACTGCACCCTTTGGAGTGTGATTAAATTCAAATGTTTCTCACTGAAAACACTGCCTTATGGCCCGAAAGGCCTATATAAGCAGGAATTTGAATAAAAAAAAGGTTAATAAAAGGTGGAAGAAATCATGACTTAAGATCTGAGCATGACATGGACTTATATCCTTTTCTACTCAATGAAGTATAAAACATACATTTCATCTATGATCATCAAAATACAGAGAAGACACAGAAAGATATATAATGCACCCTTTGCTGTCTGATTGAATTCAGTTTTCTCACTGAAAAAAATGCCTTATGTCCTGAAAGGCCTAAATAAGAGGAATTTGAATGAAATAAGGGTTAATAACAAGTGGGAGAAATCATGACTTAATTTCTGTGAGTGATATGTACATATAGCCTTTTCTAACCCATGAAGTGTAAAAAATAGAGAGATTTCATCTATGATCATCAAAGTACAGAGAATTCAAAGAAATATATATAATTCATTCTTAGATGTATGAATGAATTCTTGAGATTTTCCCTGCAAACACTGCTTTATGGCCAGAAAGGCCTAAATAAGAGGAATTTGAATGAAATAAGGGTAATAGCGAGTGGAGAAAATCATGAGTTACGATCTGTAGGTGATATGGACTATATCCATTTCTACTCCATTAAGTGCAAAACATAGAGAGATTTCACCTATAAACTTCAATGTACAGGGAAGTTCCATAAAGATATATATTGCAAACTTTGGAGTCTGATTGAAGTCAGGAGGTTTCTCGATGAATACGGAGCCTGTTGGCCTGAAAGGCCTAAGTCAGCAGGAAGTTGAATGAAAAAAGGGTTAATAAGAAGTGGGAGAAATCATGACTTAAGATATACAGGTGATATGGACTTATATCTTATTTCTACTCCTTTAAGTGTAAAACAGAGGGATTTCATCTATGATCACAAAAGTCCTGAGAAGTCACGAAAGAATTATAATGCATTCATTGGTGTCTGATTGAATTCAGGATGTTTCTCGCTGAAAACATGTCCTGTGGGCCTGAAAGGCCTAATAAGTAGGAATTTGAATGAAAAAAGGGTTAAAATGACTTAAGTTCTGTGGGTTATATGGAAATATATCCATTTCTACCTCATGAAGTATAAAGCATAGATTTCATCTATGATCATCAAAGTACAGAGAAGTCAGAGAAAGATATATACTGCATCCTTTGGTATCTGATTGAATTCTGGAGGTTTCTCGCTGAAAACACTGCCTGCTGGCCTGAAAGGCCTAAATCAGTAGGAACTTGAATGAAAAAAGGATTAATAACAAGTGGGAGAAAAAATGACATAAGATCTGTGGGTGATATGAAGTTATATCCGTTTCTACTCCATGAAGTGTAAATCATAGATTTCATCAATGATTATCAAAGTATGGAAAATTATAAAATGATATATAATTCACCTTTAGGAGTCTGATTGAATTTGGGAGTGTTCTCCCTGAAACACTTACTTATGGCCTGAGAGGCCTAAATAAGAAGAATTTGACGGAAAGAATGGCTAATAACAAGTGGGAGTAAATATGAGTTAGTACCTGTAGTGATATGGACTTATATACTTTTCTATCCATGATGTGTAAAACCTAGAGAGATATCATATTTAAACATCTACGTACAGGGTAGTCCCATAAAGAAATATTCTGCACCCTTTGGATTGTGATTGAATTCACAAGGTTTCTCGCTGAATACACTGCCTGTTTTACTGAAAGCCATATATCAGCATGAATTTGAATGAAAAAAGGGTTAATAACAAGTAGGAGAAATCCTGACTTAAGATCTGTGGGTGATATAGACTTTTTTCATATCTAATCCATGAAGTGTAAAATATAGAGAGATTTCATCTATAATCATCAACATATAGGGAAGTAACATAATTATTTATATATTGCACCCTTTGGAGTGTGACTGAATTCACAAGCTTTCTCGCTGAAAACTCTGCCTGATGGCCTGAGAGGCCTAAATCAGTGGGATTTGAATGAAAATAGGGTTAATAACAAGTGAGAGAAATCATGACTTAAGATATGTGGGTGATATGTACTATATCCATTTCTACTCCATTAAGTGTAAAACATAGAGACAATCCATTTATAAACTTCAATGTACAGGGAAGTTCCATAAAGATATATATTGCAACCTTTGGAGTCTGATTGAATTCAGGATGTTTCTCGGTGAATACACAGCCTGTTGGCTGAAAGGCCTAAGACAGCAGAAAGTTGAATGAAAAAAGGGTTAATAACAAATGGGAGAAATCATGACTTAAGATCTATAGGTAATATGAACTTATGTCCTATTTCTACTCCATTAAGTGTAAAACATAGTGAGATTTTATCTATGTACATAAAAGTACAGAGAAGTCACATAAAGATATATAATGCATTCTTAGGTGTCTGATTGAATCAGGAATTTTCTCCCTGAAAACACTGCTTTATGGCCAGAAAGGTCCATATAAGAGGAATTTGAATGCAAGAAGTGTTAATAGCAAGTGGAAGAAATCATGAGACTGATCTGTGGGTGATAGGGACTATATCCATTTCTACTCTATGAAGTGTTTAACATAGCGAGATGAGAACTCCGTGTCGGAGTTTTTTTTGCTGAGTTTGATTTGTGTCTGAAAGAGGCCTTGCCAAAGTTAGGCCTGAGAAGAAAGTGAACTTTGCTGGTTTGGCACCATGGAGTTCCTGCTACCTGAAAGTGACAAGGATAAGACAGCGTGGAAGACAAGCAGGAGCAAGCCAAGGGAGCAGCCAAAGGAACATGTCTTCAAGCCTCTGGAGATGGACTCTGTCTGGACATTGGTGAAATGATCAGGACTGAGAGACTGAGGATTTGGGGGCAATCTGGGAAAGGTCTTTCGACAATACTGACAAAGGTTTTGGACAATGTTGAAATATTCAGAGTCTTACATGTTTCTTTTGTAATTATTAGGATAATTAGAAATCACTTTGCTAGAAGTAAATTAGTCTGCGCTGATAGTCTTACATTGGTTTGGTATTTTGGTTGAGAAGGCTGGGGATGGTGGTAAGAACCCACAAGTGGAAAGTTTAAAGTATGTTTTAAAGTTTTTCTTTTTAGGTCAAAAAGAGGGAAAGAAATCATAGAGAAGCTGGTAGCTGATGTTTGCATATCAATGGTGAAGGTGATCAGTGAAATGCTAATGAAAACTGTGTAGCTGCTTTGTAGAGAACAACAAGCAGATAGGTGAATACAGTTAAAGTTAAAGACAGAAAGTCTTCTTTCACCCTGTTTCAAAAATATGGAGATGTCACAGAAAGATATATACTGCACCCTTTGGAGTCTGATTGATTTCAGGAGGATTTTTGAAGAAAATATTTTCTGTTGTCCTGAAAGGCCTAAATCTGCAGGAATTGAATGATAAAAGAGTTAACAAAAAGTGGAAGAAATAATGACTTAAGGTCTGTGGGTGATATGGACTTATATCATTTTCTAACCCATGAAGTGTAAAACATAGATTTCAACTATGATCATCAAAGTACAGAGAAGTCATAGAAAGATATACTGCACCATTTGTATTCTGACTGAATTCAGGAGGTTTATTGATGAAAACAATGCTTGTTGGACTGAAAGACCTAAACCTGCAGGAATTTGAATGAAAAAATGTTAGTAACAACTGGGAGAAATCATGACTTAAGATCTATGGGTGATATGGACTTATATCATTTTCTAACCAATGAGGTGAAAAACACAGAAAGAGTTCATCTATGATCATCAAAGAACAAAATATTAACAGAAAGATATACTGCAGCCTTTGGAATGTGATTGAAATCAGGAGGTTTCTGCCTGCAAACACTTTCTTCGGCCTGTAAGGCCTAAATAGCAGAAATTTGAATGAAAAAAGTGTTTTAACAAGAGGGACAAATCATGACTTAAGATCTGTGTGTTATATGGAATCATATCCTTCTCTACCTGAAGTGTAAAACATAGAGAGATTTCAACTATGTTCATCAAAGTACAGAGAAATCACAGAAATATATGTAATGTACCCTTAGGATTCTGATTGAATTCAGGAGTTTTCACCCTGAAAAACTGCCTTATGGCCTGAAAGGCATAAATAAGAGGAATTAGAATGTAAGGAGGGTTAATAACAAGTGTGAGAAATCATGACTTAAGATCTGTTGGTTATATGGAAGTATATCCTCTTTTACCCCTGAGGTGTTAAACATAGAGAGATTTCATCTATAATCATCAAGTACAGAGAAGTCACAGAAAAATATATAATGCAATCGTAGCAATCTGATTGAATTCAGGAGTTATCTCCTGAGAAAACAGCTTTATGGCCTAAATGGCCTAATAAGAGGAATTTGAATGAATGATGGGTTAATAACAAGAGGGAGAAATCATGAGATAATACCTGTGGGTAATATGGACTTATATTTTCTACTCCATATAAGTGTAAAATATAGAGTGATTTCATCAATAAACAGCAGCGTACAGGGATGTTCCATAAAAATATACACTGTACCCTTTGGAGTGTGATTGAATTCAGAGAGTTTCTCGCTGAAAACAATGGCTGTTGGACTGAAAGGATTAAACCAGCATTAATTTGAATGAAAAAGGTTAATAACAACGGGAGAAATCATGACTTAAGATCTGTTGGTTAAATGGACTTATATCCTTTACTACGCCATGATGTGTAAAACATAGATTTCTTCTATAATTGTAAAAGTACAGAGAAGTCACAGAAAGACAGATACTGCACTCTTTGGAATCTGATTCAGTTGGAGGTTTCTCGCTGAAACAGCGCCTATTGGCCTGAAAGGCCTAAATAGCAGGAATTTGAATGAAAAAAGTGATTTAACAAGTGGGAGATTCATGACAAAGATCTGTGGGTGATATGGACTTATATCCTTTTGAACCCCATGAAGCATAAAACATAGAGAGATTTCATCTATGATCATCATGTACAGAGAAGTCAAAGAAAGATATATAATGCAATCTTAAGAGTCTAAGTGAATTCAGGTTTTTCTCCCTGAAAACACTGGCTTAAGGCCAGAAAGGCATAAATAAGAGGAATTTGATTGAAAGATCTGTAAAAAGCAGATGGGGGAAATCTTGAGTTACAATATATGGGTGATATGGTCTCATATCCTCTTTACTCCATGAAGTATAAAACATAGAGAGATTTAATCTATAAACATAACGTATAGGGAAGTTCCATAAAAATATATACTGCACCCTGATGAGTGTGATTGTATTCAATATGTTTCTCACTTAAAACACAGCCTGTTCGTCTGAAAGGCCTAACTCAGCAGGAATTTGAATGAAAAAAGGGTTAATAACAAGTGGGAGAAATAATGACTTAAGATCTGTGGGTGATATGCAGTTATATATTTTTCTACCCAAAGAAGTGTAAAACATAGAGTGAGTTTTTCTATGATCATCAAAGTACAGAGAAGTCACAGACAGATATATACTGCACCCATTGGAGTCTGATTGAATTCAGGAGATTTCTCACTGAAAAGAATGCCTGTTGGACTGAAAGGCCTACACCAGCAGGAATTTGAATAAAAAAAAGGCTAATAAAAAGTGGGAGAAATCATGACTTAAGATCTATCGGTTATATGGAATTGCAACATTTTATACTCATTAAGTGTAAAACATAGAGAGATTTCATCTATAAATATCAATGTACAAGGAAGTTCCATAAAGATATGTACTGCACTCTTTAGAGTGTGATTGAATTCAGAAGGTTTCTTGCTGAAACATTGCCTGTTGCCCTGAAAGGACTAAATCAGCAGATATATAAATGAAAGAAGGATTACTAACAAGTGGGAGAATTCATGACTTAAGCTCTATGGGTGATATGGACTTATATCCTTTTCCACCCCATGAAGTATAAAACATAGATTCATCTATGTTCGCAAAGTACAGAGAAGTCACAGAAAGATATATACTGCACCCTTTGGAGTCTGATTGAATTCAGGAGGTTTCTCCTTGAAAACACTTCCTTTGGCATGAAAGGCATAAATATCAGGAATTTGAATGAAAGCAGGGTTAATAACAAGTGGAGATATCATGGGTTAATAACTGTGCTAATATGGACATACATACTTTTCTCCTCCATGATGTGTAAAACATAGATTTCATCTAGGAACATCAAAGTACAGTGAAGTCCATAAAGATATATACTGCATTTTTGGAGTGTGATTGAATTCACAATGTTCTCGCTGAATACACTGCCTGAAGGCCTTAAAGGCCTAAATCTACAGGAATTTGAATGAAAAAATGTTTAATAACAAGTGGGAGAAATATTGTCTTAAGATCTATGGGTGATATGGACTTGTAACCTTTTCTACTTAATTAAATGTAAAACATAGAGATTTCATCTATAACTATCAATGTACAGGGAAGTTCCATAAGATATATACTGCACACTTTGGAGTGTGATTTAATTCACAAGGTTTCTCGCTGAAAACACTGTCTGATGGCCTGAAAGGCATTAATCAGCAGGAATTTAAATTTAAAAAGTGTTAATTAAAAGTGGAAGAAATCATGACTTAAGATCTGTGGGTAATAAGGACTTATATCTACTTCTACCCCATGAAGTGTAAAACATAGATTTCATCTATGATCATCAAAGTACAGAGAAGTCACAGAAAGATATATACCGCGCCCTTGGGAGTCTGATTGAAATCAGGTGGTTTCTCACTAAAACACTGCCTGTTTGCCTGAACGGTCTAACTAGCAGGAATTTGAATGGAAAAAGGGTTTTAAATAGTGGGAGAAATCATGACTTAAGATATGTGTGTGATGTGGACTTATATCCTTTTCAACTCCATGTAGTGTAAAACATAGATTTCATCTATGATCAACAAAATACAGAGAAGTCACATAAAGATAGATACTGCACCCTTTGGATTCTGATTGAATTCAGTTTTCTTGCTGAAAACTGCCTTCTGTCCAGAAAGGCCTAAATAAGAGGAATTTGAATGAAAAGGGCTAATATTGTGGGAGAAATCATGACTTAAGATCTCTGGGTGATATGGACTTATAGCCTTCTCTATCCCATGGAGTGTAAAATATAGAGAGATTTCATCTATGATCTCAAAGTACAGAGAAATCACAGAAAGATATATAATGCAATCTTAGGTGTCTGATTGAATTAATGATTTTTCTTACTGAAAACACCGCTTTATGGCCATAAGGGCTGAAATAAGAGGAATTTGAATGAAATGAGGGTTAATAGCAAGTGTAAGAAATCATGAGTTACGATCTGTGGGTGATATGGACTTACATACTTTTCTACCCCATGATGTGTAAAACATAGAGTTATTTCTTCAATAAACATCAAGGTACAGGGAAGTTTCATAAAATTATATGCAACACTCGATGGAGTGTGAATGAATTCAAAAGGTTTCACCCAGAAAACACAGCCTGTTGGCCTGAAAGGCCTAAATAAGCAGAACTTGAATGATAAAAGGGTTATTAACAAATGGGAGAAATCATGAACTTATATCTGTGGGTGATATGGACTTATATCCTTTTGTACCCCATGAAGTATAAAACATAGATTTCATCTATCATTGTCAAAGTACAGAGAAGTCACAGTAACATATATACTTCACCCATTGGAGTCTGATTAAATTCAGGAGGTCTCCCTGAAAACAATGCCTGTTGGTGTAAAAGACCTAAACCAGCAGGAATTTGAATGAATAAAGAGTTAATAACAAGTGGGAGAAATCATGACTTAAGATCTATGGGTGATATGGACTTATATCCTATTTCTAACCCAGTAAGTGTAAAATATGGAGAGATTTCATCTATAAACATCAATGTACAGGGAAGTTCCATATAGATATATACTGCACCCTTTGGAGTGTGATTGAATTTACAAGGTTTCTTGCTGAAAACACGGCCTGTTGGCCTGAAAGGCCTAATCAGCACAAATTTAAATTAAAAAAGGGTTAATAACAAGTGGGAGAAATCATGGCTGAAGCTCTGTGGGTGATATGGACTTATATCTTTTTCTACTCCATGAAGTGTAAAACATAAAGAGATGTCATCTATGATCATCAAAGAACATATTAATCACAGAAAGATAAATAATGCACCCTTTGGAGTCTGATTGAATTCAGGTGGATTCTCACTGAAAACACTGCCTGTTGCCCTGAAAGGCCAAAATAGCAGGAATTTGAATGAAAAAAGTGTTTTAACATGTTGGGGAAATCATCACTTAAGATTTGTGGGTGATATGGAATTATATCTTTTTCTACCCATGAAATGTAAAACATAGAGAGATTTCATCTATGATCATCAAAGTACAGAGAAGTCACAGACATACAATGCATTCTTAGGACTGTGATTGAAATCAGGAGTTTTATCCCAGAAAAAACTGCTTTATGGCTTGAAAGGCCTTATTAAGAGGAATTTTAATGAAAGAAGGGTTAATAGCAAGTATGAGAAATATTGACTTAAGATCTGTGGGTGATATGGACAATCGTTTTGTACTCAATGAAGAGTGAAACATAGAGAGATTTCATCTATGATCATCAAAATATAGAGAAGGCACAGAAAGATATATAGTGCACCCTTTGGTGTCTGATTGAATTCAGGAGGTATCTCCCTGAAAAAACCACCAGGTGGCCTAAAAGGCCTAAATCAGCTGGAATTTGAATGAAAAAGACTTAATAACAAGTGCAAGAAACATGACTTAAGAACTCTGGGTGATATGGACTTATATCCATTTCTACTACATGAACTGTAATCATAGAGAGAGTTCATCTATGATCATCAAGTACAGAGAAGTCACAGAAACATATATATTGAACCCTTTGGTTTCTTTTTGAACTCAGGAGGTTTTCTGGCTGAAAACACCACCAGGTGACCTCAACGGGCAAAATCAGCAAAATTTGATTGAAAAAAATTTAATAACAAGTGCAAGAAATCATGATTAAAGAGCTGTGGGTGAAATGGACTTATATCTTTTCTACTCGATGAAATGCAATACATAGAGAGATTTCATCTACGATAACAAAGTACAGAGAAGTCACAGAAAGATATATATTGCACCCATTCGAGTCTAATTGAATTCAGGAATATCTCGCTGAAAACATGTTCAGAAGGCCTGAAAGTCTAAATCAGCAGGAATTTGAATGAAAAAGACTTAATAACATGTGCGAGAAATCATGACTTAAGAGCTCTTGTGATATGGACATATATCCTTTTCTACCCCATGAAGTGTAAAACATAGAGAGATCACATCTATGATTATCAAAATAAAGAGAAGTCACAGAAAGCTAAATACTGCACCCTTGGAGTCTGGTTGAGTCAGGAGGTTTTTTGCTGAAAACACCGCCAGTTGGCCTGAAAGGCCTAAATTGGCTGGAATTTGAATGAAAAAAGGGTTAATTGCAAGTGGAAAAGTCATGACATAAGAGCTGGATGTGAGATCACTTATATCCTCTGCTACTTGATGAAGTGTACAATTTGCGAAATTTCATCCCTATACATCTGAGTAGAGAAAGGTTAGTATGAGGTAAAAAGCTCTTTTGTAGTCTGCTTTAATTCAGGAGCATTTTTGTTAAAAATGCTGGATGTTCACCCTCAAGGCCGACCCATGCAAGAATTTGAGTGAAACTAAGGGTAATAACAAGTGCGAGAAATAAAGATTAATAGCTGTGGTCATATGGACTTTATATCCTTTTCTACAGGATGAAGTGTAAAACCTAGAGAGATTTCATCTATGGTCATCAAAGTACAGAGAAGGCACAGAAATATATATACTGCACCCTTTGGTGTCTGATTGAATTCAGGAGGTATCTCCCTGAAAAAACCGCCGGGTGGCCTAAAAGGCCTAAATCAGCTGGAATTTGAACGAAAAAGACTTAATAACAAGGGTGAGTAATCATGATTTAAGAGATGTGTGTGATATGGACTTACATCCTTTTCTACTGGATGAAGTAAAAAACATAGATTTCATCTGTGATCACAAGAACAAAAATCACAGAGAGATATATACTGCACCCTTTGGAACTGATTGAATTCCGGAGGGTTCTCGTGAAAACACCATCACTTGGCCTGAAAGGCCTATATCCTAGGTATTTCAATGAAACAAAATTTATTAACAAGTGTGAGAAACATGACTTAAAAGCTTTTGGTGATATGGAGTTATAACCTTTTCTACTCCATGAAGTGTAAAACTTAGAGAGATTTCATCTATATCATAAAAATAAAGAGAAGTCACAAAAAGCTAAACATTGCACCCTTTGGAGTCTGATTGAAATCAGAGATTTATCACTGAAAACACCGCCAGTTGTCCTGTAAGGCCTAAATCTGCTGGAATTTGAATGGAAAAAGTGTTAATAACATGAGAGAAATCATGACTTAAGAGCTGTAGGTGATATGGAACTATATCCTTTTCTACTGCATGAAGTGCAAAACAAGGAGAGATTTCATCTATGATCATCAGTGTACGGAGAAGTTACAGAAAGATATATACTGCACCCTTTGTTTCTGATTGAATTCAGGAGGCTTCTTGCTGAAAACATCGCCAGGTGGCCTGAAAGGTCTAAACCAGCAGGAATATGAATGAAACAGAGTTAATAAGACGTGTGAGAAATCATGAATTAAGATTTGTGGGTGATATGGATTTATATCCTTTTCTACTCCATGAAGTGTAAAACATGAAGAGTTTTCATCTATGATTTTCAAAGTATAGAGAATTCACAGAAAGAAATATAATGTACCCTTTGGTGTCTGATTGAATTCAGGAGGTTTCTTGCTGAAAACACTGCCATGTGACTGAAAGTCCTAAATCAGCAGGTTTTGAATAAAAAGACTTAATAACAAGGGCGAGAAATCATAAATTAAGAAATGTGGGTGATATGGACTTCTATACTTTTCTACTCCATGAAGTGTAAAACATAGAGAGATTTCCTCTATGATCATCAAAGTACAGATAAGTTACAGAAAGATATATACTGCATCCTTTGGTGTCTGATGAACTCAGCAGGTATCTCACTGAAAACTCTGCCAGGTGGTCTCAATGGCTTAAATCAGCAGGAATTTGAATGAAAAGGAGTTAATAACAAGTGCAAGAAATCATGACTTAAGAGATATGGGTGATATGGACTTATATCCTTTTCTACTAGATGAAGTGTAAAACAGAGAGAGATTTCATCTATGGTCATCAACGTACAGAGAAGTCACAGAAAGATATATACTGTACCCTGTGGTGTCTGATTGATTTCCGGAGGCTTCTCACTAAAACACCGCCAGGAGGCCTTAAAGGCTTAAATGCTGGAATTCAAATGAAAAAGAGTTAATAACAAGTGTAAGAAATCATGACTTAAGAGAAGTGTGTGATATTGACTTATATTATTTTCTACTCCATGAAGTGTAAAACATGGAGAGATTTCATCTATGCTCATCAAAGTATAGAGAAGTCACAGAAAAACATATTCTGTAACCTTTGGTTTCTGATTAAATTCAGGAGGTTTCTCACTGAACACACTGCAAGGTGGGCTGAAAGGCCTAAAAAGCAATGTTTAAATGAAATAGAGATAATAACAAGTGCAAGAAATCACAACTTAAGAGCTGTGGGTAATATAGGCTTATAGTCTTTTCTACTGGATGAAATGTAAAACATAAAGAGATTTCATCTATGATCGTCAAAGTACACAGAATTCACAGATACATATAAACTGCACCCATTGGAGTCTGATTGAATTTAGGAGGTTTCTCATGAAAACACCATCAGTTGGCCTGAAAGATCTAAATCCTAGGAATTTGAATAAAACAAAGGTTAATAACAAGTGTGAGACACAATTCTTAAGAGCTAGGGTGGTATGGACTTATATCCTTTTCTACTCCATGATGTGTAAAACATGGAGAGATTTCATCTATGATCATCAAAGTATAGAGAAATCACAGAAACATATATACTGGACCCTTGGGTGTCTGATTGATACAGGAAATTTCTCGCTGAAAACACTGCCAGGTGGCCTGAAAGGCCTAAATGAAGGAATTTCATTGAAAAAATGTTCATAACAAGTGTGAAAGTTCATGACTTAAGAGTTGTGTGTGATATGGGATTATATCCTTTTCAACTGTATGAAGTGTAAAACATAGAGAGATTTCATGTATCAGACTATCAGACTATGGAGTTTGATTTCATCTATGATCATCAAAATACAGAGAAGTCACAGAAAGATATATACTGCACCCTTTGGAGTCTGATTGCATTCAGGAGGTTTCTCGTGATAATACCGCTAGTTGGCCTGAGAGGCCTAGATCCTAGGAATTTGAATGAAAAAATTTAATAACAAGTGCGAGAAACATGACTTAAGAGCTGTGGGTGATATGGAATTATATGTTTTTTTACTCCAAGAAGTGTAAAACAGAGAGGTAACATCTTGATCATAAAAATACAGAGAAGTCACCGACAGCTAAATACTGCACCCATTGGAGTCTGATTGAATTCAGGAGGTTTCTAGCTGAAAACAGTGAAAGGTGGACTGAAAGGCCTAAATCAGGAGGAATTTGAATGAAAAAGAGTTAATAACAACTGCGAGAAATCATGACTTAAGAGCTGTGGATGATAAGGACTTATATCCTTTTCTACTCCATGAACTGTAAAATAGAGAGATTTCATCTATGATCATAAATATACAGAGAAGTCACAGAAAGCTAAATATTGCACCCTTTGGAGTCTGATTGAATTCAGGAAGTTTCTCACTGTAAACACTGACAGTTGGCCTGAATGGCCTAAAATGGCTGGAATTTGAATGAAAGAAATGTGACTAACAAGTGGGAGAAATCATGACTTAAGAGCTGGAAGTGAGATGGACTTATATCCTGTGGTATTTGAAGAAGTGTACAACTAGGGAAATTTCATCCCTATACATCCGAGTAGAGAAACAATAAGTAAGATAGAAACAGCTCCTTTATAACCTTTTCAATTTAGGAGCATTGTCGCTGAAAATGCTGGAAGTTTACCCTCAAGGCCGACCCATGTAGGAATTTGAGTGAATCAAAGTTTAATAACAAGTGCAAGAAATCATTACTTAAGAGCTGTGTGTCATGTAGACTTATATTCTTTTCTACTCCATGAAGTGTAAAATATAGAGATTTCATCTATGGTCATCAAAGTACAGAAAAGTCACAGAAAGATATACACTGCACCCTTTGGTGTCTGATGGAATTCAGGGGTTTCTTGCTGAAAACACTGCCAGGTGGCCTGAAAGACCTAAATCAGCAGGAATTTGAATGAAAAAGAGTTAATTACAAGTGTGAAAAATCATGACTTAAGAGCTGTGAATCATATGGACTTATATCCTTTTCTTCTCCATGAAGTGTAAAACATAGAGAGATTTCCTCTATGATCAAAAAGTACAGAGAAGTCACGGAAAGATATATACTGCACCCATTGGAGTCTGATTGAATTCAGGAGTTCTCTCGCTGAAAACACCGCCAGCTTGGCTTAAAGGCCTAAATCCTAGGAATTTTGAATGAAACAAAGATTAATAACAAGTGTGAGAATCATTACTTAAGAGCTGTGGGTTTATGGACCTATATCCATTTCTACTTCATGAAGTGTAAAACATAGAGGGATTTCATATATGATCATCAAAGTACAGAGAAGTCACAGAAGAAAAATACTGCACCCATTGAAGTCTGATTGAATTCAGGAGGTTTATCACTGAAAACTCCGCCAGTTGGCCTGAAAGGCCAAAATCGACTGAAATTTGAATGAGAAATGTGTTCTTAACAAGTGGGAGAAATCATGACTTAAGAGCTGGAAGTGAGATGGACTTATATCTTGTGCTATTCGATGAAATGTACAACAGAGGGAAATTTCATCCCTATACATCTGAGTACAGAAATGTTAAGTAAGATATAAACAGATCCTTTGTATTCTGTTTCAATTCAGGAGCCTTATTGCTGAAAATACTGGAAATTCACCCACAAGGCCAACCCATGCAGGAATTTGAATGAAACTAAAGTTAATAACAAGTGCGAGAAATCATGACTTAACAGCTCTGGGTTGTATGGACTTATTCCTTTTCTACTGGATGAAGAGTAAAACATAGAGAGATTTCATCTATGGTTATGAAAGTACAGAGTAGTCACAGAAAGATACATACTGCACCCTTTGGAGTCTGATTGTTTTTAGGCGGTTTCTCGCAAAAAACACCTCCAGTTGGCATGAAAGGCCTAAATCACAGGATTGAAATGAAACAAAGGATAAAAACAAATGTGAGAAATAATGACTTAAGAGCTGTGGGGGTTTTGGACTTATATCCTTTCTATTCCATGAAGTACTGTAAAACATAGAGAGATTTCATGAATGATCATCAAACTACAGAGAAATCACAGAATGATAAACACTGCACTCTTTGAGTCTGATTGAATTCATGAGGTTTCTTGCTGAAATCTCTGCCATTTGCCTGAAAGGCCTAAATCAGCAGGAATTTGAAAGAAAAACATGTTAATAACAAGTGTAAAATATCATGACTTAAGAACTGGAGATGAAATAGACTTATATCATATGCTATTCGATGAGGTGTACAATATAGGAAAATTTCATCCTATACATCTAAGTAGAGAAAAGTTAAGTAAGCTATGTACTGCTCCTTTATAATCTGTTTCAATTAGGAGCTTTCTGGCAGAAAATGCTTGATGTTAACCCTCAAGGTTAACCCATGCAAAAATTGAATGAAACAATGATTAATATCAAGTGGGAGAAACATGACTTAAGAGCTGTGGGTGATGTGGACTTACATGCTTTTTACTGCAGGTAGTGTAAAACATCGGGAGATTATATCTATGATCATCAGTACAGAGAAGTCACAGAAAGTTTTATACTGCACCCTTTGCAGTCTGATAGAATTCAGGAGGTTTCTCGCTGAAAACACTGCCAGTTGGCCTGAAAGACCTAAATCACAGGAAATTGAATGAAACAAAGGATAATAACAAATGTGAGAAATCATGACTTAAGAGTTGTGGGTGATATGGACCTTCTACTGGATGAAGTGTAAAACAGAGAGATTTTTCATCTATGATCATCAAAGTGAAGAGAAGTCACAGAAAGATATACACTGCACCATTTGGTTTCAGACTGAATTCAGGAGTGTGACAAACAATTCTTAATAGCTGTGTGTGATATGGACTTATATCCTTTTATATTCCATGAAGTGTAAAACATGGAGAGATTTCATCCATGATTATCAAAGTATAGAGAAGTCACAGAAAGAAATATAATGTACACTTTGGTGTCTGATTGATTTCAGGAGGTTTCTAGCTGAAAACAGCGAAAGGTGGACTGAAAGGCCTAAATCAGCAGGAAATTAAATGAAAAAGAGATAATAACAAGTGCGAGAAACATGACTTAATAACTCTGGGTGATATGGGTTTATATCCTTTTCTACTCCATGAAGTGTAAAACAGAGAGATTTCATATATGATCATCAAAGTACAGAGAAGTCACAGAAAGATATATATTGCATCCTTTGTTTTCTGATTGAATTCAGGAGGTTTGTTGCTGAATATACTGCCAGGTGGCCTGAATGGGCTAAATCTGCAGGAAATTGAATGAAAAAGTCTTAATAACAATGTGAAAAATCATGATTTAAGAGAAATGGGTGATATGGACTTATATCCTTTTACACTCCATGAAGTGTAAAACAGAGAGAGATTTCATCTATGATCATCAAAGTACAGAGAAGTCACAGAAAGATATATACTGCCCCCTGTGGTGTCTGATTGAATTACAGAGGCTTCTCCTTAAAACACCGCCAGGTGGCCCTAAAGGCTTAAATGCAGGAATTTGAATGAAAAGTGTTAATAACAAGTGTGAGAAATAATGACTTAGAGATGTGGGTGATATGGACTTATATTGTTTTCTACTCCATGAAGTGTAATAATACATGGAGATATTTTATCTATGATCATCAAAGTATAGAGAAGTCAAGAAAAATATATTCCGTACATTTTGGTGTCTGATAAAATTCAGGAGGTTTCTTGCTGAACACACTGCCAGGTGGCCTGAGAGGCCTAAATCAGCAGGAGTTTGAATGAAAAAGAGATAATAACAAGTGTGTGAAATCACGACTTAAGAGCTCTGAGTATTATAGGCTTATAGTCTTTTCTACTGGATGAAGTGTAAAACATAGAGAGATTTCATCTATGATTGTCAAAGTACAGAAAATTCACACAAAGATATAAACTGCACCCTGTGCAGTCTGATTGAATTTAGGAGGTTTCTCATGAAAACACCACCAGTGGCCTGAAAGGCATAAATCCTAGGAATTTGAATAAAACAAATGTTAATAACAAGTGTGAGAAACAATTCTTAAGAGCTGTGGGTGATATGGATTTATATCCTTTTCTACTACATGATGTGTAAAACATGGAGAGATTTCATCTATGATCATCAAAGTATAGAGAAGTCACAGAAAGATATATATTGGACCCTTTGGTGTCTGATTGAATACAGGAGGTTTCTCGCTGAAAACACCACCAGGTAGACTGAAAGGCCTAAATCAGCAGGACTTTGAATGAAAAAGAGTTAATAACAAGTGCGAGAAATCATGACTTAAGAGATGAGGGTGATACGGACTTATATCCTTTTCTACTGGATGAAGTGTAAAACATAGAGAGATTTCATCTACGATCATCAAGTACAGAGAAGTCACAGAAAGATATATAATGCATTCTTAGGTGTCTGAATAAATTCAGGAATTTTCTCCCTGAAAACACTGCTTTACGGCCAGAAAGGCCTATTTGAGAGGAATTTGAGTGAAAAAAAGTGTTAATAGCAAGTGGGAGAAATCATGAGTTACGATCTGTGGGTGATAGGACTTATATCCTTTTCTACCACATGAGGTGTGAAACATAGAGAGATTTCATTTATGTTTACCAAAAAACAGAACATTCACAGAAAGATATATACTGCACCCTTTGGAGTCTGATTGAACTCAGGAGTTTTCTCCCTGAAAACACTGCTTATTGGCCTGAAACACCTAAATAGCAGGAATGTGAATATAAAATGGTTTTAACTAGCGGGAGAAATCATGACATAAGATCTGTGGGTGATTGGACTTATATCCTTTTCTATCCTATATAGTGTAAAATATAGATTTCATCTATGATCATCAAAGTACAAAGAAGTCACAGAAAGACATTTAATGCAATCTTAGGAGCCTAATTGAATTCAGGAGTTTTCTTCAGAAAACACTGCTGTATGGCCTGAAAGGCCTAAATAAGAGGTTTAGAATGAAGGAAGGGTTAATAACAAATGGGAGAAATCATGAGTTAAGATCTATGGATGATAAGTAAGGACTTATGTCCTTTTCTAATCCATTAAGTGTAAAACATATATTTCTTCTATGATCATCAAGGTACAGAGATGTCACAGAAAGATGTATAATACACCCTTTAGAGTCTGATTGAATTCAGGGTTTTCTCCCTGAAAACACTGCTTGTTGGCCTGAAAGGTCTAAACAGCAGGAATTTCAATGAAAAAAGTGTTTTAACAAGTGGGAGAAATCATGACTTAAGGTATGTGGGTATATCCTTTCAACCCCATGAAGTGTAAAACAGAGAGATTTCATCTATGATCATCAAAGTACAGAGATCACAAAATGATATATAATTCAATATTAGACGTCTGATTTAATTCAGGAGTTTTCTCCCTGAAAACACTGCTTTATGGCATTAAAGGCCCAATAAGGAGAAATTTGAATACCAGAAGAAGGGTTAATAACAAATGGGAGAAATCATGAGGTACGATCTGTGGGTGATATGAACTAGTATTCTTATCTAATGCATGAAGTGTAAAAATAGATTTCATCTATCAACGTCAAAGTACAGAGAACTCACAGAATGATATATACTGCACCATTTGGATTCTGATTGAATTCAGGAAGTTTATCACTGACAAAAGTGCCTGTTGGATTGAAAGGCCTAAATAAGCAGGAATTTGAAGAAAAAGGGTTAAAAACTAGTGGGAAAAATCATGAATAATGCTATGAATAAAAATCATAATCATGAATCATGAATCATGAATAGTGGGTGATATGGAAATATGTCCTTTTCTATCAAATGAAGTGTAAAACATAGAGAGATTTCATCTATGATCATCAAAGTACACAGAAGTCACAGAAGGATATATAACGCAATCTTAGCAGTCTGATTGAACTCAGGTGTTTTCTCCTGAGAACCCTGCTTTATGGCTTGAAATGCCTAAGTCAGTAGGAACTTGAATGAAAAAAGGGTTAATAACAGTGGGAAAATCATGAGTTAAGATCTGTGTGTCATATAGATTTATATCCTTTTCTACTCCATGAAGGGTAAAACATACATTTCATCTATGATCATCAAAGTACAGGCAGGTCACAGAAAGATATATAATGTACCCTTTGGAGTCTGATTTAATTCAGGTATTTTTCTGGTTGAAAACACAGCCTGTTGGCCTGAAAGGCCTAAATCGCTGGAATTTGAATGATAAAAGGGTTAATAACAAGTGGGAGAAATCATGACTTAAGATCTGTGGGTGATATGGACTTATATCCTTTTGAATCCATGAACTGTAAAATATAGAGAGACTTCATATATGATCATCAAAGTACAGAGAAGTCAAAGAATGATATATAATACATCTTAGGAGTCTGATTGAATTCAGGAGTTTTCTTCTGAAAAAAAAATGCTTTATGGCATGAAAGGCCAAAATTAGAGGATTTGAATGAAATAAGGCTTAATAACTAGTGGAATAAATCATGAGTTAAGATGTGGGTGATATGGACATATATCCTCTTCTATTCAATGAAGTGTAAAACAGAGAGAGATTTCGTCTATAAACATCAACGTATAGGGAAGTTCCATAAAGATATATTTTGCACCCTATGGAATGTGATTGATATCCAAGGTTCTAACTGAAAACACATCCTGTTGGCATGAAAGGACAAAACCAGCAGGAATTTGAATAAAAAAAGGGTTAATAAAACTGGGAGAAATTATGACTTAAGATCTGTGGGTGATATGGACTTATACCCCATGAAGTGTAAAACATAGATTTCATTTATGAATTCAAAGTACAGAGAAGTCGCAGAAAGATATATACTGCACCCTTGGTGTCTGATTGAATTCAGTACGTTTCTCCCTGAAAACAATGCCTGTTGGACTGAAAGACCTAAACCAGCAGGAATTTGAATAAAAAAAGGGTTAATAACAAAGGGACAATTCATGACATAAGGTCTATGTGTGATATGGACTTATATCCTTTTCTACTCCATTAAGTATAAAACATAGAGAGATTTCAACTATAAACATCAACGTACAGGAAAGTTCCATAAAGATATATACTGCACCCTTTGGAGTCTGATTGATTTCAAAAGGTGTCTTGCTGAAAACACTATCTGTTGGCCTGAACGTCCTAAATCAGCAGGGAATTTGAATGAAAGAGTGTTAATAACAAGTGGGAGAAATCATGAGTTAAGATCTGTGGGTGATATAAAAATATATCCTATTCTATTCTATGAAGTGAAAACATAGAGAGATTTCATCTATATACATCAATGTATAGGGAAGTTCCATAAAGATATATACTGCACACTTTGGAGTCTGATTGAACTCCAAGGCTTCTCACTGAAAGACTGCCTGTTGGCCTGAAGGAATAAACCAGCAGGAATTTGAATAAAAAAAGGGTTATTAACAATTGGGAGAAATCATGACTTAGATCTGTGGGTGATATGGATTTATATCCTTTTCTACCCCATGAGTGTAAAACATAGAAATATTTCATCTATGATCATCAAAGTACAGAGGAGTCACAGAAATATATATAATGCAATCTTAGGAATCTTATTGAATTCAAAAGTTTAATCCTGAGAACACTGATTTATGGCTTGAAACGCCTGATAAAGAGTAATTTGAAATAAGAGGGGTTAATAACAAATAAGAGAAATCATGAGTTATGGTATGTGGGTGATATGGACTTATATCCTTTATACTGCATGAAGTGTAAAACATACATTCATCTATGATCATCATAGTACAGAGAAGTCACAGAAAAATATACATTGTACCCTTTGGAGTGTGATTGAATTCAGAAGGTTTCTCGCTGAAAACACTGCTTGTGGGCCTGATGGTGTAAATCAGCAGGAATTTGAATGATAACAGGGTTAATAACAAGTAGGAGAAATCATGACTTAAGATTTGTGGGTGATATGGACTTACATCCTTTTGATTCCATGAACTGTAAAACATAGAGATATGTCATCTACAAACATCAACGTACAGGTAAGTTCCATAAAAATATATACTGCACCCTTTGGAGTATGATTGAATTCAGAAGGTTTCTCGCTGAAAACACAGCCTTTGTCCTGAAAGGTCTAAATCAGCAGGAATTTAATGAAAAATGCGTTAATAACAAGCGGGAGAAATTATGAATGAAGATCTGTGGGTGATAAAGACTTACATCCTTTTCTACTCCATGAAGTATAAAACATACATTTATCTATGATCATCAAAGTACAGAGAATTCACAGAAAGATATATACTGCAGTCTTAGGTGTCGGATTGAATGCAGGAGTTTTGTCCCAGGAAACACTGCTTTATAGCCAGAATGACCTAAATAAGAGGAATTTGAATGAAAGAAGTGTTAATAACAAGTGAGAGAAATCATGAGTTAAGATCTGTGGGTGATATAAACATATATCCTTTTCTACTCCATGAAGTGTAAAACATAGAGAGATTTCATGTATAAACATCAACGATAGGGAAGATCCATAAAGATATATACTGCACCCTTTGGAGTGTGATTGAATTACAAGGCTTCTAACTGAAAACACAGTGTTGGCTTGAAAGGACTAAACCAGGAGGAATTTGAATGAAAAAAGGGTTAATAACAAGTGGGAGAAATCATGACTTAAGATCTGTGGGTAATCCGGACTTATATCCTTTCTACCCCATGAAGTTAAAACATAGATTTCATCGATGTTGTTCAAAGTACAGAGAAAATAAGAGAAAGATATATACTGCACCCTTTGGAGTTAGATTGATATCAGGTGGTTTCTCGCTTTATACACAGCCTGTTGGCCTGAAAGGCCTAAGTCAGCATGAAGTTGAATGAAAAAAGGGTTAATAACAATTGGGTGAAATCATGTGGTATGATCTGTGGGTGATATGGACTTATATCCTTTTCTACCCCATGAAGTGTAAAACAGAGAGATTTCATCTATGATCATCAAAGTGCAGAGAAGTAACAGAAAGATATATAATGCAATCTTAGGAATCTGATTGAATTCAGGAGTTTTCTCCCTGAAAATGTTTGTATATGGCCAGAGCGGCCTAAGTAAGAGGAATTTAAATAAAAGAAGTGTTAATATCAAGGGGGAGAAATCCTGAGTTACGATCGGTGGGTGATGTGTACTTATAACCTGTTCTACTCCATGGAGTTTAAAACATGCACTTCATCTATGATCATCAAAGTACAGAGAAGTCACAGAAAGATATATCATGCAAACTTAGGTGTCTGACTGAATGCAGGAGTTTTTTTTCCCTGAAAACCCTGCTTTATGGCCAGAAAGGCCTAAAGAGGAATTTGAATGAAAGAAGGATTATTAACAACTGGGAGAAATCATGAGTTAAGATCTGTGGGTGATATGGAGTTATGTCCTTGTCTACCCCATGAAGTGTAAAACATAGAGTGATTTCATCAATAAACATGAATGAACAGGGAATTTACATAAAAATATATACTGTACCCTTTGGAGTGTGATTGAATTTGGAAGGTTTCTCGCTGAAAACACAGCCTGTTGGCCTGAAAGGCCTAAGTCAGCAGGAATTTGAATGAAAAAACTGTTAATAACAAGTGGGAGAAAACATGACTTAAGATCTGTGGGTGATATGCACTTATATCGTTTTCTAACCCATGAAGTGTATAACATAGATTTCATCTATGATCATCAAAGAACAGAGAAGTCACAGAAAGATATATACTGCACCCTTGGAGTCTGATTGAATTCAGGAGGATTCTCCCTGAAAACAATGCCTGTTGGCCTGAAGGACATAAATCAGGAGGAATTTGAATGAAAAAAGGGTTAATAACAAGTGGGAGAAATCATGACTTAATATCTGTGGGTGATACGGAAAATATCCATTTCTACTCAATTAAGTGTAAAACATAGAGAGATTTCACCTATAAACTTCAATGTACAGGGAAGTTCCATAAAGTTATATATTGCAAACTTTGTAGTCTGACTGAAATCAGGAAGTTTCTCCGTGATTACACAGTCTGTTGGCCTGAAATGTTTAAGTTAGCAGAAAGTTGAATGAAAATAGGGTTAATAACAAGTGGGAGAAATCATGACTTAAGATCTATAGTGATAAGGATTATATCCTCTTTCTACTCCATTAAGTGTGAAATAGAGATATTTCATCTATGATCATAAAAGTACAGAGAAGTCACAGAAAGATATATAATGCATTATTAGGTGTCTGATTGAATTCAGGTGTTTTCTCCCTGAAAACACAGCTTTATGGCCAGAAAGGCCTACATAAGAGGAATTTGAATGAAAGAAGTGTTAGTAATAAGTGGGCTAAATCATCAGTTACGATATCCAGGAGATTGGACATATATCATTTTCTACCACATGAGGTGTAAAACAGAGAGATTTAATTAATGATCATCAAAGAACAGAATAGTCACAGGAAGATATGTACTGCACCCTTTGGAATCTGACTGAATTCATGAGCTTTCTCGCTGACAACATTCATTTGCCATGAAAGGCATAAATAGCAGGAATTTATGAAGGCATGGTTAATAACAAGTGGGAGAAATCATGAGTTATGATCTGTGGGTGATATGGAAATACATACTTTTCTACCTCATGAAGTGTAAACCATAGAGAGATTTCATCTGTAAACATCAAAGTACAAGGAGTTTCATAAAGATATATACTGCACCCTTTGGAGTGTGATTGAATTCACAAGGTTTTCAGTGAAAACACTGCCTGATGGCCTGAAAGGCCTAAATCAGCAGAAATATGAATGAAAAAATATTTAATAAAATTTGATGAAATCATGACGTAAGGTCTGAGGGTGAAATGCAATTATATCCATTTCTACCTCATGAAGTATAAAACATAAATTTCATCTATGATCATCAAAGTATAGAGAAGTCACAGAAAGATATATACTGCAGCCTTTGGGGTCTGATTGAATTCAGGAGGTTTCTCCCTGAAAACACTGTCTATTGGCCTGAAAGCCCTAAACCAACAGGAATTTGATTGAAAAAATGGATAATAAAAAGAGGGAGTAGAAATGACTTAAGATCTGTGGGTGATATGAAGTTATATCTATTTCTACTCCATGAAGTGTAAAACATAGATTTCATCTATGATCGTCAAAGTATAGAAAAGTCACAAACTGTCTATAATTCAACACTAGGAGTCTTATTGAATTAGGGAGTTTTCTCGCTGAAACACTTACTTATGACCTGAAAGGCCTAAATAAGAAGAATTTGAAGGAAAGAAGGGTTAAGAACATTTGGGAGAAATTATGAGTTAATACCTGTGGTGATAAGACGTATTTCATTTTCATGCCATGATGTGTAAAACCTAGAGAGATATCATCTGTAAACATCAACGTACAGGGAAGTTTCATAAAGAAATATTCTGCATTCTTAGGAGTGTGATTGAAATCAGAAGGTTTCTCTCTGAATACACTGCCTGTTGTACTGAAAGGCCTAAATCAGCATGAATTTCAATGAAAAAAGGGTTAATAACAAGTGGGAGAATTCATGACTTAAGATCTGTGGGTCATATGGACTTAAATCCTTTTCTACACCATGAAGTGTAAAACATACATTTCATATATGATCATCAAAGTACAGAGAAATCACAGAAAGATATATACTGCACCCTTTGGAGTCTGATTGAATTCATTTTCTTGCTGAAAAAATGCCTTATGGCCTGAAAGGCCTATTAAGAGGAATTTGAATGAAATAAGGGTTAATAACAAGCGAGAGAAATCATGACTTAAGATCTGTGGGTGATATGGAATTATAGCTTTTCGACCCCATGAAGTGTAAGACATAGAGAGATTTCCTCTATGATCATCAAAGTAGAGAGAAGTCACTGAAGGATATATAATGCAATCTTATGTGTCTGATTGAATTCAGGAGTTTTCTGGCTGAAAACACTGCTTTGTGGACAGAAAGGTCTCAATAAGAGGAATTTGAATGAAAGAAGGGTTAATAGAAAGTGGGAGAAATCATGAGTTACATTCTGTGGGTGATATGGACTATAGCCGTTTCTACCCCATGAAGTGTAAAATATATAGAGATTTCATCTAAGATCATCAAAGTACAGAGAAGTCACAGAAAGAGAAGTCACACAAAGATATATACTGCACCCTTTGGAGTCTGATTGAATTCAGTTTTTTCGCTGAAAACCTGCCTTATGGCCGGAAAGGCCTAAATAAGAGGAAGTTGAATGAAAAATGGGTTTTAACAAGTGGGAGAAATCATGACTTAAGATCAGTGGGTGATAAGGACTTATATCCATTTCTACTCACTGAAGTGTAAAACATACATTTCATCTATGATCATCAAAGTAGAGAGAAGTCACAGAAAGATACATAATGCAATCTTAGGTGTCTGATTGAATGCAAGAGTTTTGTCCCTGAAAACAATGCTTTATGGCCAGAAAGGCCTAAATAAGAGGAAGTTGAATGAAAGAAGTGTTAATAGCAAGTGGGAGAAATCGTGAGTTACGATCCGTGGGTGCTATAGACTTATATCCTTTTCTACCACATGATCTGTAAAACATAGTGTGATTTCATCAATAAACATGAACATTCAGGGAAGTTCCATAAAAATATATTCTGCACCCTTTGGAGTGTGATTGATTCAAAAATTTTCTCGCTGAAAACACAGCCTGATGCCTTAAAAGGTCTAAATCAGTAGGAATTTGAATGATAAAAGTGTTAATAACAAGTGGGAAAATCATTACTTAAGATCTCTGGGAGATATGGACTATTATCCTTTTCTACCTCATGAAGTGTAAAACATAGTTTTCATCTTATGAACAGCAACGTACAGGGAAGTTCCTTAAAAATATATACTGCACCCTTTTTATTCTGATTGAATTCAGAAGGTTTCTTGATGAAAAAAGGGCCTGTTGGCCTGAAAGACATAAATCAGCATGAATTTGAATAAAAAAAGGGTTAATAACAAGTGGGAGAAATCATGATTTAAGAGCAGTGAATGATATGGACTTATATCTATTTCTACCCCACAAAGTGTAAAACATAGAGAGATTTCATCTATGATCATCAAAGTGATGGGGTGTGCCCCCCCCATTGTCTCCTGTTTAAGACTGCAGATTTCAAGGTCAGGTATGCTAAAATGGGAGAATGACCTTAGCTGGAATTTTCCTTCAGGGAGATGCAGGGGGAGAAAGAAGTGAAAACGTTCAAGGTGAAACAGGTTTCCTGGAAGGCATGAGATCAGGGTATATAAGAGTGTGCAAACAAAGAGAGGGATTCAGGTTTCGATTGGGATTCGAATATGGAGATCAGATAGAGACAGAGGTTCAGTGGAGGAGATATGGGAATCGGCCATCTTGTAAAGATGTGAGCCTTGTGAGCTTGGCCATGTGGCCACCGGGAGACTGCAACACTTGGCTGGCCAGGCTGGTGCAGCATGTGTGCTGATTGCAGTTAAGGAGTTTGCAGATGAGAACTCCGTGTTGGAGTTTATTTTCCTGAGTTTGACTTGTGTCTGAAAGAGGCTGTGCCAAAGTTAGGCCTGAGAAGAAAATGAACTTTGCTGGTTTGGCACCATGGAGTTCCTGCTACCTGAAGGTGACAAGGAGTAGACAGCATGGAAGACAAGGAGGAGCAAGCCAAGGGAGCAGCCAAAGGAACATGTCTTCAAGCGTCTGGAGATGGACTCTGTCTGGACATTGGTGAGATGATCAGGACTGAGAAACTGAGGATTTGGGGGCAATCTGGGAAAGGACTTTGGATAATATTGGGAAAGGTTTTGGACAATGTTGAAGTATTATGAGTCTTACATGTCTCTTTTGTAATTATTAGGATACTTAGAAATCACTTTGTTAGAAGTAAATTAGTTTGCACTGATAGTCTTACATTGCTTTGGTATTTTGTTTTAGAAGGCTGGGGATGGTGGTAAGAACCCATGAGTGGAAAGTTTAAAGTATGTTTTAAAGTTTTTCTTTTTAGGTCAGAAAGAGGGAAAGAGCAGAGAAAAGCTTGTAGCTGACGTTTGTATATAATGGTAAAGGAAGTTACAGTGTAGATGTAAATGGTGGATATGTGCTTAGGATAAAGTGCTTGCTTATGCCAAAATGGTTAATTGCTGAAGAGGGAAGTGATACGTTTAATGTAAATCTGCCTGACAAAATCCAGTATGTATTTAAAAAGACAGATTTGCCAAGAGTTTGGAAGTTTAGGAAAAAGGAATAGCCTACTCAGTATAGACTGAAGATTTATGCAGTCACGACAGTCTGAATGAAATGGGGGACCTTGTGTTTCACAGGTTACATGATTTGGTTTTTCCCTCTTGGATACTTAATAATTGGTAAATACTCATTTCGTGAAATGATTTGTTTACTGGCTAGTATTGAAGTCTTATGTTTTGCTAGGGGTATTGCAGTTTTGCCTAATTGTACCAGAAGTTTTGCCTGACTGTGTGAAATGGATAGTGGTTTGATAAATGGTATTAATTTAACCCCATGTTTTTTTGTGTTAAAATGGATGTTGCTTTGATGTATACTTTGTAACTAAATGTTTTTGCCTGGTACATGTACTATATTTGCAAGTTAGATTAAAAACTGGGTTTGTTTTAGAGTTTATTTTTATAGATATAAAAAACTTTTAAAGATCAGAGTGGGGAATGACAGGGTTGCCCCCCCCCATTGTCTCCTGTTTAAGATTGCAGATTTCAAAGTCAGGAATGCTAAAATGGAGAATGACCTTAGCTGGAATTTCACTTCAGGGAGATGCAGGGGGTGAAAGAAGTGAAATGGTCATGGTGAAAGGGGTTTCCTGGAAGGTGGGAAATCAGGGTATATAAAGAGTGTGCAAACAAAGAGAGGGATTCAGGATTCGATTGGGAATGAATATGGAGATCAGACAGAGAGAGAGGTACAATGGCCTGAAAGGCCTAAATAAGAAAATTTGAATGAAAGAAGGCTTAATAACAAATGGTAGAAATCATGAGCTAATATCTGTGGTGATATTGACTTATACCCTTTTCTAACCATGAAATTAAAATATAGAGAGATTTCATCTATAAACATCAAACACAGGAAAGTTCCATATTTATATATATAGCACCCTTTGGAGTGTGATTGAATTCACAAGGTTTCTCGCTGAAACAATTTCTGATGGCCTGAAAGGCATTAATGAGCATGAATTTAAATGAAAAAATGGTTAATAAAAAGTGGAAGAAATCATAACTTAAGATCTGTGGGTTATATGGATTTCTATCCATTTCTACCCCATGAAGTGTAAAACATAGATTTCATCTATGATCATCAAATTACAGAGAAGTTATAGAAAGATATATACTGCACCCTTTGGGATCTGATTGAATTCAGGAAGTTTCTCCTGAAAACACTGCTTTATGGCCTGAAAGGCATAAATAAGAGAAATAGAATGAAAGAAGTGCTAATAACAAGTGGGAGAAATCATGAGTTAAGATCTGTGGGTGATATGGACTTTTATCCTTTTCTAATCCATGAAGTGTAAAACATAGATTTCATCCATGATCGTCAAAGTACAGAGAAGTCACAGAAAGATATATACTCCGCCATTTGGAGTCTGATTGATTTCAGGAGGTTTCTCGATGAAAACACTGCCTGTTGGAATGAAAGGCCTAAATAAGCAGGAATATGAAAAAAGTGTTAAAAAAATAGTGTGAGAAATCATGACTTATGCTCTGTGTGTGATATGGAATTATATCCTTTTCTATCCCATGATGTGTAAAACATAGAGAGATTTCATCTATGTTCATTAAAGTACAGAGAAGTCACAGAAAGATATATAATGCAATCTTAGGTGTCTGAATGAATTCAGGAGTTTACTACCTGAAAACATCTCTTATGGACTGAATGGCCTCATAAAGAGGAATTTGAATATAAAAAGGGTTAATAACAAATGGGAGAAATCATGAGTTAATCATGATATCACCTATAGGTGATAAGGCTTCTGTCCTTTTCTACCCCATGAAGTGTAAAACATAGATTTTTTCTATGATCAACAAAGTACAAAAAAGTCACAGAAAGACATATTCTGCACCATTTGGAGTCTGATTGAATTCAGTTTTCTTGCTGAAAAACTGCCTTATGGCCTGAAAGTCTGAAATAAGAATTTGAATGAAAAAACAGTTTTCACAAGTGGGAGAAATCGTGATTTAAGATCTGTGGGTGATATGGACTTATATCCTTTCCTACTCCATGAAGTGTAAAACATACATCATCTATGAAATCAAAGACAGAGAAGTTACAGAAATATATATACTGCACCCTTTGGAGTATGATTGAATTCAGGAGTTTTCTCGCTGAAACACTGCCTGTTGGCCTGAATGGTCTAAATAGCAGTAATTTGAATGAAAAAAGGGTTTTAACAAGTGGGAGAAATCATGACTTAATATATGTGGGTGATATGGACTTATATCCTTTTCTACCCCATGAATTGTAAAACATAGAGAGATTTCATCTATGATCATCAAAGTACAGAGAAATCACTGAAAGATACATAACGCAATCTTAGAGGTCTGTTTGAATTCAGGAGTTTTCTTTCTGAAAACACTGGTTTATGGCCTGAATGGCCTAATAAAGAGATATTTGAATATAAAAGTTTTAGTAACAAATGGGAGTAATTATGAGTTAAGATCTGTGGGTGATATGAACTAATATCCTTCTCTTCCCATGAAGTGTAAAACATAGATTTTATCAATGATCATCAATGTACAGAGAGTCACAGAAAAATATATGCTGAACCCTTTGTAGTCTGATTGAATTCAGGTGGTTTCGCGCTGAATACACAGCCTGTATGCCTGAAAGGCCTAAGTCAGCAGGAAGTTGAATAAAAAAATGGATGGTTAATAACAAGTGGGAGAAATCATGACTTAAGATCTGTGGGTGATATGGACTTATATCCTTTTCTACTCTATGAAGTGTAAAACATACATTTCATCTATGATCATCAAAGTACAGAGAATTCACAAAAAAGATATATACTGCACCCTTTGGGGTCAGACTGAATTCAGTTCTCTCGCCTAAAAACTGCCTTATGGCCTGAAAGGCCTAAATAAGAGGAATTTGTATGAAAGAATGGTTAATAACAAGTGGGAGAAATCATGACTTAAGATTGTGGGTGATATGAATTTATAGCCTTTTCTACCCCATGAAGTGTGAAATATAGATTTCACCCACGATCATAAAAGTACAGAGAAGTCACTGAAAGATATTTAATGCATCTTAGGAGTCTGAGTGAATTCAGGAGTATTCTCCGAAAACACTGCTTATGACCTGAAAGTTCTAAATAAGAGGTATTTGACTGAAAGAACATAATAACAAGTGGGAGAAATCATGAGTTAGGATCTGTGGGTGATATAAATATTTATCCTATTTTACTCCATGAAGTGTAAAACATAGAGAAATTTCATCTATAAACATCAACGTATGGGGAAGTTCCATAAAGATATATACTGTACCTTTTGGAGTGTGATTGAATTCCAAGGCTGCTCACTGAAAACACTGCCTGTTGGCCTAAAAGGACTAAATCAGTAGGAATTTGAATAAAAAAAGGGTTATTAACAAGTGGGAGAAATCTTGACTTAAGATCTGTGGGTGATATGGTCTTATATCATTTTCTACTCTATCAAGTGTATAGCATAGCGAGATTTCATCAATAAACATCAAAGTATAGGGTAGTTCCTTAAATATATACATACTGCACCCTTTGGAGTGTGATTTAATTATAACTTTTCTGCTGAAAACACAGCCTGTTGTCCTGAAAGGCCTTAATCTGCAAGAATTTGAATGATAAAAGGGCTAAAAACAAGTGGGAGAAATCATGACTTAAGATCTCTTGAGATGGACTTATATACTTTTCTTCCCCATGAAGTGTAAAACATAGTGAGATTTCATCTATTAAATTACAGAGAAGTCACATAAAGATGTATACTGCACCCTTTGGAGTCTGATTGAACTCAGGAGTTTTCTCTCTGAAAACAATGCCTGTTGGATGAAAGGCCTAAATCAGCAGGAATTTGAATGAAAAAAGGGTTAATAACAATTGGAGAAATCATGACTTAAGATCTGTGTATCATATAGACTTATATTCTTTTCTACTCCATGAAGTGTAAAACATATTTTTCATCTATGATCATCAAAGTACAGACAAGTCACAGAGAGCTATATACTGCAAACTTTGGAGTCTGATTCAATTCAGGAGGTTACTCCCTGAAAACAGAGCTTTTTAGCCTGAAAGGCCTAATAAAGTGGAATTTGATAAAAGAAGTGTTAATAACAATTGGGAGAAATCATGAGTAAGATCTGTGGGTGATATGGACTAATATCCTTTTCTACTCCATGAAGAGTAAAACATAGGTTTCCTCCATGATCATCAAAATACAAAGAAGTCACAGAAATATATTGCACCCTTTGGTGTCTGTTTGAATTCATGAGTTTTCTCGCTGAAAACACACCGCCATGTGGCCTGAAAGGCCTAAATCAGCAGGAATTTAAATGAAACAAGGGTAATAACAAGTGGGAGAAAACACCACTTAAGATCTGGGGGTGATATGCAGTTATATCCTTTTCTACTCCATGAAGTGCAAAACACAGATTTCATCCATTATCATCAAAGTATAGAAAAGTCACAAAATGATATATAATGCACCATTAGGAATCTGATTGAATTCAGGAATTTTCTCCCTGAAACACACCCTTATTGACTGAAAGGCCTAAATATGAAGAATTTCAAGGACAGAAGGTTTATATCATCTAAAAACATCAACATACAGGGAAGTTGCATAAAGATATATTCTGCACTCTTTGGATTTGATTGAATTCAGAATGTTTCTCACTGACAACAGCGCCAGTTGGTTGAAAGGCCTAAATCAGCAGGAATTTGAATAAAAGAAGGGATAATAACAAGTGGGAGAAATCATGACTTAATATCTGTGGGTGATATGGACTTATATTCATTTCAACTCCATGAAGTGTAAAACATAGAGTGATTTAATCAATAAACATCAACGTACAAGGAAGTTCCATAAAGATATATAATGTACCCTTCGGAGTGTGATTGAATTCAGAAGGTTTCTCGCTGAAAATATAGCCACTTGACCTGAAAGGCCTAAATCAGCAGGAATTTGAATAAAAAAAGGGTTAATAACAAGTGGGAGAGATCATGACTTAAGATATGTGGGTGATATGGACTTATATCCTTTTCTACCCCATGAACTGTAAAACATTAATTTCATTTATTTTCATCAATATACAGAGAAATCACAGAAAGATATATATAGCACACTTTGTAGTCTGATTGAATTCAGGAGTTTCTCCCTGAAAACACTGCTTTATAGCCAGAAAGGCCTAAATAAGAGGAATTTGAATGAAGAAGGGTTAATAACAAGTGGGAGAAATCATGACTTAAGATCTGTGGATGATATGGACTTATATCCTTTTCTACACCATGAAGTATAAAACATAGATTTGATCGATGAACATCAAAGTACAGAGAAATAACAGAAAGATATATACTACCCTTTGGAATCTGATTGAATTCAGGTGGTTTCTCGCCCTATACATAGCCTGTTGGTCTGAAAGGCCTAAGACAGCAGGAAGTTGAATGAAAACAGGGTTAATAACAAGTAAGAGAAATCATGACTTAAGATCTGTGGGTGATATGGACTTATATCCTTTTATATCCCATGAAGTGTAAAACATGGAGAGATTTCATTTATAAATATCAAAGTACAGAGAAGTCACAGAAAGATATATACTGCAATTTGGAGTCTGATTGAATTCACAATGTTTCACGCTGAAGAAACTACCTGATGGCCTGAAAGGCTTAAATCAGCAATAATTTTATTGAAAACGGGTTAATAATAATTGGAAGAAATCATGACTTTTGGGTGATATGGACTTATATCCATTTCTACCCCGTTAAGTGCAAAACATATATTTCATCTATGATCATCAATGTACAGGGAAATCACAGAAAGATATATACTGCACCCTTTGGAGTCTGATTGATTTCAGGAGGTTTATGGCAAAAACAATGCTTGTTGGACTGAAAGGCCTAAATAGCAGGGTTTGATTGAAAACAAGTGTTTTAAGTAGTGAGAAAAACCATGACTTAAAATCTGTGGGTGATATGGAATTATACCCTTTTTTTCCCCTGAAGTGTAAAACATAGGGAGATTTCATCTATGATCATTAAGGTACAGAGAAGTCACAGAAAGATATATAATGCAATCTTAGGAGTCTGAATGAATTCAGGAGTTTTCTCTCTTAAAACACTACTTCAAGGCCTGAAAGGCCTAAATAAGAAGAATTTGAATGAAAGAAGGGTGAACATCAAGTGGGAGAAATCATGAATTAAGATCTGTGGGGGATATGGACTTATATCGTTTTCTCCCACATGAGGTATAAAACAGAGAGAGATTTCATTTGTGATCATCAAAGACAGAGTAGTCACAGAAAGATATATACTGCACCCTTTGGAGTCTGACTGAATTTTGAGGTTTCTTGCTGAAAACAATTACTTTGGCCTGAAAGGTATAAATAGCAGGAATTAGAATGAAAGCAGATTTAAAAACAAGTGGGAGAAATCTTGAGGTAAGGTCTGTAGGTCATATGGACATACATACTTTTCTACTCCATGAAATGTAAAACATAGAGAGATATCATCTATAAAATTCAAAATGCAGGGAGTTCCATAAAGATATATACTACACCCTTTGGAGTGTGATTGAATTCACAAGGTTTCTCGGTGAATACACTGCCTGATGGCCTGAAAGGCCTAAATCAGCAGGAATTTGAATTAAAAAAGGGCTAATAAATAGTGGAAGAATTTATGACTTAAGATCTGTGAGTGATATGCACTTATATCCATTTCTACCCCATGAAGTATAAAACATAGATTTCATCTATGGTCGTCAAAGTACAGAGAAGTCACAGAAAGATATATACTGCACCCTTTGGAGTCTGATTGAATTCAGGAGGTTTCGCCATGAAAACAATGCCTGTTGCACTGAAAGACCTAAACCAGCAGGAATTTGATCGAAAAAAGGATTTTAATAAGTGGGAGAAATCATTACTTAAGATCTATAGATGATATGGACTTATGTCCTATTTCTCCTCCATCAGGTGTAAAACATAGAGAGATTTCATCTATAAACATCAATGTACAGGCAAATTCATAAAGTTATATACTGCACCCTTTGGAGTCTGATTGAATTCAGAAGGTTTCTCACTGAAAACACTACCTTTTGGACTGAATGGCCAAAATCAGCAAAATTTGAATGAAAAAAGGGTTAATAACAAGTGGGAAAAATCATGACTTAAGAGCTGTGGGTGATATGGACTTATATTCTTTTCTACCCCATGAAGTGTAAAACATAGAGAGATTTCATCTGTGATGATCAAAGTACACAGAAGTCACAGAACGATATACAATGCAATCTGAGGGGTCTCACTGAATTCAGGGGTTTTGTCATGACAACACTGCTTTATGGCCTGAAAGGCCTGAATAAGAGGAAATGCATGAAAGCCGCCTTTTTAACAAGTGGCAGAAATCATGAGTTAAGATGTGTGGGTGATATGGACATACATACTTTCTCTCTCCATGAAGTGTAAAACATAGAGATTTCATCTGTAAACATCAAAGTACAGGAAAGTTCCATAGAGATATATACTACACCCTTTTACTGTGATTGAATTCACAAGGTTTCTCAGTGAAAACACTGCCTGATGGCCTGAAAGACCTAAATCAGCAGGAATTTGAGTGAAAAAAGGGTTAATGAAAAGTAGAAGAAATCATGACTTAAGTTCTGTGGGTGATATGGAATTATAACCATTTCTACCTCATGAAGCATAAAACATATATTTCCGCTATGATCATCAAAATACAGAGAAGTCACAGAAAGATATATACTGCACCCTTTGCAGTCTGATTGAATTCAGGAGGTTTCTCGCTGAAAACATTGCCTGCTGGCCTGAAAGGCCTTAAACAGCAGGAATTTGAATGAAAAAATGTTAATAAAAAGTGGGAGAAATCATGACTTTAGATCTATGGGTCATGTGGACTTATATCCTTTTCTACCCCATGAGCAGTAAAAAAATACAGAGATTTCATCTGTGATCATCAAAGAACAGAGTAGTCACAGAAAGATATATACTGCAGTCTTTGCAGCCTGATTGAATTCATGAGGTTTCTTGTTGAAAACTCTTCCTTTGGCCTGAAAGGCATAAATAGCAGGAATTTGAATGAAAGGGTTACTAACAAGTGGGAGAAATGATGAGTTAAGATCTTTGGGTGGTATGGACATACATAATTTTCCACTCCATGAAGTGTAAAACATAGAGAGATTTCATCTATGATCATCAAAATGCAGAGACATCACAAAAAGATATATAAGGCAATCTTAGGAGTCTGATTGAATTCAGGAATTTTCTCCATGAAAACACTGATTTATGGCCTGAACGTCCTAAATAAGAGGTTTTGAATAAAAGAAGGGTTAATAGAATGTTGGAAAAATCATGAGTTAAGATCTGTGTTTGATATGGACTTATATCGTTTTCTACTCCATGAAGTGTAAAACATAGATGTATTTCAAACATAAACATCAATGTACAGGAATTCTCCATAAAGATATATACTTCAACCTTTGTAGTCTGATTGAGTTCAGGAGGTTTCTCGCTGAATACACATCTTGTTGACCTGAAAGGCCTAAGTCAGCATGAATTTGAATGAAAAAGGGTTAATAACAAGTGGGAGAAATCATGACTTAAGCTCTGTGGGTGATATGGATGCATATCCTTTTTACCCCATGAATTATAAAACATAGAGAGATTTCATCTATGATCATCAAAGTACAGAGAAGTGGCAGAAAGATATATAATTCAATCTTAGGAGCCTGATTGAATTCAGGCGTTTTATCCTGAAAAAAACTGCTTTATGGTCTGAAAGACCTAAATAAGAGGAATTAGATCGAAAGAAGTGTTAATAACAAGTGGGAGAAATCATGAGCAAATATCTGTGGGTGATACGGACTTATATCCTCTTCTACTCCAGGAGGTGTGAAACATAGATTTCATCTATGATCGTCAAAGTACAGAGAAGTCACAGAAAGATATATACTGCACCCATTGGAGTCTGACTGAACTCAGGAGGTTTCTCGATGAAAACACTGCCTGTCAGACTGAAAGGCCTAAATAAGCAGGAATTTGAAAAAAAAGGTTAAAAAATAATGGGAGAAATCATGACTTATGCTATGTGGGTGATATATCCTTTTCTATCCCATGAAGTGTAAAACATAAAGAGATTTCATCTATGATCATCAAAGTACAGATAAGTCACAGAAAGATATATAATGCAATCTTAGAGTCTGACTTAATTCAGGAGTTTGCTTTGGGAAAACACCTCTTTACGGTCTGAAAGGACTAATAAGAGGAATTAAATATAAGAAGGGTTAATCACAAATGGGAGAAATCATGACTTAAGATGTGTCGGTGGTATGGACTTATATCCTCTTCTACTCCATGATGTGTAAAACATACATGGTATCTATGATCATCAAAGAACAGAAAAGTCACAGAAAGATATATACTGCACCCTTTGGAATCAGATTGAATTGAGGAGGTTTCTCATTGAAAAGAATGCCTGTTGGACTGAAAGACCTAAATAGCAGGAATTTAAATGAAAAATGGATTTAACAAGTGGGACAAATCATGACTTAAGATCTGTGGGTGATACGGACTTATATCGTTTTCTAACCCATGAGTTGTAAAACATAGAGAGATTTCATTTATGATCATCAAAGAACAGAATAGTCACAGAAAGATATAAACTGCACACTTTAGAATCTGATTGAATTCAGGAGGTTTCTCCCTGAAAACAATTCCTGTTGGACTGAAAGGCCTAAATAGCAGGAATTTGAATGAAAAATTGATTTAATAAGTGGGACAAATCATGACTTAAGATTTGTGTGTTATATGGACTTATATCCTTTTCTACCCCATGAAGTGTAAAACTTAGAGATTTCACATATGATCATCAAAGTACAGAGATATCAAAGAAAGATATATACTTCAACCTTTGGAGTCTGATTGAATTCAGGAGGTTTCTCCCTGAAACTACTGCTTGTTTGCCTAAAAGGTCTAAATAGCAGGAATTTGAATGAAAAAGGGTTTAACAAGTGGGAGAAATCATTACTTAAGATCTGTGTGTGATATTGACTAATGTCCTTTACTACCCCCTGAAGTATAAAAAAGAGAGATTTCATCAATGATCATCAAAGTACAGAGAAGTCACTGAAAGATATGTAATGCAATCTTAGGAGCCTGATTGAATTCAGGATTTTTCTCCTAAAACACTGCTTTATGGCCTGATAGGCCTAAATAAGAGGAATTAGATGAAAGAAGGGTTAGTAACAAGTGGGAGAAATCAAGAGTTAAGATCTGTAGGTAATATGGACTTATATCCTTTTCTAACCCATGAAGTGTAAAACATAGATTTCATCTATGATCGTCAAAGTTCAGAGAAGACACAGAAAGATATATACTGCACCATTTGGAGTCTGATTGATTTCAGGAGGTTTCTCTATGAAAACACTTCCTGTTAGACTGAAAGGACTAAATAAGCAGGAATTTGAAGAAAAGGGGTTAAAAAATAGTGGGAGAAATCATGACTTAAGAAATGTGGGTGATATGGAATTATATCCTTATCTATCCCATGATATGTAAAACATAGAGAGATTTCATCTATGATCATCAAAGTACAGAGAAGACACAGAAAGATATATAATGCACCCTTTGGAGTCTGATTGAATTCAGGAGTTTGCTACCTGAAAACACCTCTTTATGGCCTGAAAGACCTAATATTGAGGAATTTGAATATAAGAAGGGTTATTAACAAATGGGAGAAATCAAGAGTTAAGATCTATGGGTATAAGGACTATGTCCTCTTCTATCGCATGAAGTGTAAAACATAGATTTTTTTTCTATGATCATCAAAGTACAGAGAAGTCACAGAAAGATATATACTGCACCCATTGGAGTCTGATTGAATACAGTTTTCTTGCTGGAAAACTGTCTTATGGCCTGAAAGGCCTAAATAAGAGGAATTTGAATGAAAAAAGGGTTTGAACAAGTGGGAGAAATCATGACTTAATATCTGTGGGTGATATGGACTTATATCTTTTTCTACTCCATGAAGTGTATAACACAGATCATCTATGATCATCAAAGTACAGATAAGTCACAGAAAGATATACACTGCACTCTTTGGAGTCTGATTTAATTCAGATGGTTCCTTTCTGAAAACAATGCCTGTTGGACTGAAAGACCAAAACCAGCAGGAATTTGAAAGAAAGAATGGTTAATAACAAGTGGGAGAAATTATGACTTAAGATCTATGGGTAATATGAACTTATATCATATTTGTACTCCATTATTTGTAAAACATAGGGAGATTTCATCTATACCATCAATACGGGAAAGTTCCATAAAGAAGATACTGCACCCTTTGGAGTGTGATTGAATTCAGAAGGTTTCTCGCTGAAAACACTGCCTGTTGGCCTGAAAGGGCTAAATCAGCAGGAAGTTGAATGAAAGAAGGGTTTTTGAAAGTGGGAAAAATCATGATGAAGATCTGTGGGTGTTATGGACTTATATCCTTTTCAACTCCTTAAGTGTAAAACATAGAGAGAATTCAGCTATGATCATCTAAGTACAGGGAAGTTACAGAAAGATATTTAATGTAATCATAGGAATCTGATTTAATTCAGGAGTTTTCTCCTGAAAACACTGCTTTATCACCTGAAAGGCCTAAGTCAGCAGGAAGTTGAATGAAATAGGGTTAATAACAGTGGGAATATCATGAGTTAAGGTCTGTGGGTTATATGGACTCATATCCTTTTCTACTCCATGAAGTGTAAAACATACATTTCATCTATGATCATTAAAGTACAGGGAAGTCACAGAAAGATATATACTGTACACTTTGGATCCGGTTGAATTCAGCATTTTTCTCGCCGAAAACACTGCCTATTTGCCTGAAAAGCCAACATCAGCAGGAATTTGAATTAAAAATGGGTTAAATTACAATTGGGAGAAATCATGACAGAAGCTCTGTGGGTGACATGGACGTATATCCTTTTCTACCCATGATGTGTAAAACATAAAGAGATTTCAACTATGATCATCAATGAACATAGTAGTCACTGAAAGATATTCTTTACCCTTTGGAGTCTGATTGAATTCAGGAGGTTTCTCACTGAAAACACTGCCTGTTTGCTGAAAAAGCCTAAATAGCTGGGATTTGAATGAAAAAAGGTTTTTAACAAGTTGGAGAAATCATGACTTAAGACCTGTGGTTGATATGGAATTATATCCTTTTCTACCCCTGAAGTGTAAAACAGAGAGAGATTTCATCAATGATCATCAACGTACAGACAAGTCACAGAAAGATATATAATGCAATCTTAGGAGTCTGAGTTCAGGAGTTTTCTCTCTGAAAACACTGCTTCATGGCCTGAAAGGCCTAAAAAGAGGAATTTCAATGAAAGAAGTTTTATTTTTTTTTAAATTTATTTATTTATTTATTTATTTATTTATTTATTTATTTATTTATTTATTTATTT
>PVHY01012933.1:0-43425 GCA_004024945.1 Uropsilus gracilis | reverse complement strand
TGC
This sequence comes from Uropsilus gracilis, assembly GCA_004024945.1. Taxonomy (NCBI): domain Eukaryota; kingdom Metazoa; phylum Chordata; class Mammalia; order Eulipotyphla; family Talpidae; genus Uropsilus; species Uropsilus gracilis. Next base: position 43,422 of record PVHY01012933.1, on the reverse strand, counting down.
CACCAGCAGTGTAGTAGTGTTCCCTTCTCTCCGCATCCTCGCCAGCAATTTGCGTTGCCTGTTCTTTGGATGTGGGCCATTCTTACTGGTGTAAGGTGGTATCTCATTGTGGTTTTGATTTGCATTTCCCTTATTACTAGCGATGTTGAGCAGTTTTTCATGTGCCTGTTGGCCATTTGTATTTCCTCTTTGGAGATTTCTTCTCTTTACCACAACATACAGAGAAGTTACAGTAAGATATAAAGAGCTCCTTTGAGATCTGTTTGGTTTTCAGAGTGTTTTCTCAGAAATCACTGGCAAGTCCCATGAGTTACGTGATCCTCAGTGTTTCGAGTCTCTATTCCAGCAGTTGTTTCATGGTTTCTAACACCTCTTGGAAAAGTTTGTTTTCATGGAAAATCCTGAAGATTTCGGCCTTTCTGTACACTTAGGCACATATTCAGCAAAAATGCCCATGAAACCTTACAGAATCCAAAGGAGCTCTTTATATCTTACTGTGTCTTCTCATCACTTGTCTGTGCAGAGAAGCATTCTTTATCTTGTACACTTATGCAGTAGAAGAAGATACATGAACATCTCTGTTGCAGCAGTTTAGTTTCAGGGTTTCCACATTATTGGTAAAGCTTCTTATCATGCAGAATCCTGAGGATTTCGTGCTTTCTGTACACTTAGGTGCATATTCAGCAAAAACTCTCCTGAAACCATAGAGACTCTACAGGAGTTCTTTATATCTTACTGTGTATATCTGCACTTGTCTGTGAATAGGAAATATATCTGAATCTTGTACACTCAGTGAAGCAGAAGATGAAATGAACTGTCTCTATTCTAGCAGTTTAGTTTCACAATTTCCATCATTCTTGGACAAGTTTGTTGTCATGGAAAATCCTGCATATTTCAGCATTTCGGTACACCTAGCAGTATATTAAGCGAAAACTGTCTTGAAACCCTAACAGACTCCAAAGGAGCTCTTTATAGTCTACCTTTTCTTTCATCGCCTGCCTATGCATAGAAGCAATCTCTAGTTTGTGTACTTATGCAGTAGAAGATGATACCTTACCCTCTGTGTTCCAGCAGTTTGGTTTCACGATTTCCAACATCATTGGAAAAGCTTGTTTTCCTGAAAATTCCTGAGGATTTTGGAGTTTAATTACCCTTCACTGCCTTTTCAGTGAAAACGCTTTTGAAAGCTAGCAGACTACAAAGAAGCTCTTTTTATATTACTTTTTCTTCTCGTCACTTCCCTGTGTTTAGTAGCATTCTGTATCTTGTACATTTAGCTTGTACACTTATGCAGTAGAAGGTGATACCATACCATCTGTGTTCCAGCAGTTTAGTTTCAACATTTCCAATATCATTCCACTTTGGGAAATAGCGTGGGATGTCCCTCGGACATGTCTCCAAGCCACTCCCTCTGAAACCTGCCACTGCTACCCAGGTACTGCACTACATTGTGTCACTCTGGATGCCCACCAGCATGAATCAGCACGGGCATCCCTCAGGTATGCCTCCCCGCCACTCCCTCTGAAATCTACCACCCGCTACCCAGCCCACCACACACTACCCTGGAACCACGCCACACCATGCTCTTTGGGTGCCCAACAAGCATGCATCAGCATGAGTCATCACTTGGAAATGCATCCCAGCCACTCCTTATGAGGCCCGCCTGCCCACTACACAGCGTGTTACCCTCTACACAGGTACGGCAACACATTGTGCCACCTTGTGTGCCCAAACAGTGCGTATCAGCAAGGGACATCACTTGGACATGCCTCCCAGCCATGCCCTTGTGCCCGCCACCTGCTATCCAGCCCACCCAGTGCCGCACCACATTGTGCTACTTTCTGTGCTCAACAAGCATGCATCAGCATGGGGCTTCCCTCTGACACACCTCCCTGCCACTTCCTCTAAAGACCACGACCCGCTATTCAGCCCACCACACCTTATCCTGGTACCACGCCTCATCATGCCACTTCAGGTGCTCAACCAGCGCTCTTTAGCACTGGACATCCCTCAGACATGCATGCAAGCCACTCCCTATGAAACCTGCCAACCGCTAACCAGTTACCATACTGCATCCTGCACCTTTGGGCACCCAACCAGTTCACATCAGCCCGAGGCATTCCTCAAATATGGCTCCCAGTCACGCCCTTTGAAGCCTGCCTCACAGTACCCATGTACCGTGCAACACTGTGCACTCGGGCACCCATCAAGCACATTATTGTGAGGCGTCTCTCGAAAACACTTCCTATCCACTCTCACAGAAGCCCACAAACTGTTACCCAGCTCGCCTCCTGCTACCCATGTATCACACCACATCATCCAATTTGGGCACCCAACCAGTGCGCATCAGTGTGGGGCATCCCTTGGACATACTTCCCAGCCACTCCCTCTGAAGACGGCCACCCGCTACCCAGGTACCATGCCACATTGTGCAATTTCAGGTACCCAACCAGCACTAATTAGTGTGGGTCATTCATCGGACACGCATCCAAGCCATTCCCTCTGAAACCTGCCATCCGCTACCCAGTTTGCCTCCCGCTAACCACACATTGTGCTACTTTGGGCACCCACATTGGCACTACTTTGGGCACCCAACCAGCACGAATTAGCAGAGGGTGAACCCTGGGCATGCCTCCCAGCCACTCCCACTAAAACCCAACACCCGCTACCCAGGTAATTCACCACATCATGCCACATCAGCGCACAGCCAGCATGCATCAGCATGGCATGTACCTGGACATGCCTTCCAGTCACTCCCTCGGACACTACTCCAGCCACTCCCTCTGTATCCCGCCACCCATTACCCAGGTACCCAGGTAGCCACTACCCAGCCACTCACTCTGTATCTCGACACCTACTACCCAGGTACACATTGTGCCACTTCGGGTGCCCAACCACTTAGCATCAGCGTGGGGCGTCCCTCGTAAATGACTCCCAGCCACTCCACTGACCCACCACTCGCTACCATGCTTGCAACTCTCAACCCAGGTACCGTGCCACATCATGGAAATTTGGATGCCTCTCCAACGCGCATCAGCTTGAGAGTCCCTCAGACACAACTTCCAGCCTCTCCCTTTGAAGCCAGCCATTTGCTTCTCAGGTACCAAACCACATCATGTCACTTTGGCATCCAATCAGTGTGCAGCACCACGGGCCATCCATCGGACATGTTTCCCAGGATTCCTTCTGATGACCGCCACCCGCTACCCAAACAATGCAGCACACCATGCAACTTCAGGCTCCCCATCATCTCGATCAGCAAGGGGCGTCCCTCAGATACACAACCCAGCCACTCCCCCTGAAACATGCCCCCTGCTTCCTAGGTATCGTGCCACATCGTGCAACTTTGGGTGCACAACCAGCTAACATCAGTGTGGGGCATCCTTGGATATGCCTCCCAGCCTCTCCTTCTTAAGCCCGCCACCCACTACCCAGCCCGCCACCCACTATCCAGGTACCATGCCACATCGTGCATTTAAGGTGCCCAACCTGCATGCATCAGCATGGGGTATCCCTCGGACATGCCTCCCTGCCACTCCCTCTGAAGCCTGCCACCAGCTACCCAGCACTACACCCCCTACCCAGACACCACCCGCTACACAGGTACCGTTCCACATCATGCTAACGTAGGAATGGCACTGATAAAGACTATAAGCAAAAACTCAGCTGTACACAAAAACACTAAAATTCATTTATGGAAGTAAAAAAGAAATGGTGGGCAAATATAAACAAACAAATCAAAGCTTGGAAAGAACTGACAGCACACACACACATGTGAAAAAAATTCTAGATTAAAAGTTATCAATGTCTATCAAGTACAAGTATAGAAATCACAGAAACTCAACACCACAGCAACTCAGACACAAACTGGAAAAATCATAAGCTGTCTTCTGGAGAAAACTGGAATTGGGGTTTGCATATCAGAGATTTCCCTATATGTAAGGCCTCCTGCAGAGACTCAAATTTAACAGTCTATTGGCTCCTTCAGTGATTGATGCAGAGAGGATCTGCAGAATATTAGGGCTGACATTCCAGTCCAGAAGCGCAGGTGCGGCTGTGCGACAACAGCTGAGACAAGGAAAGGACTACTTCTCCCAAACAAACCATAGAAACAAGAGGCAATTCAGACGGAAAACAATAACCACAACCGTGTGCTCTACAACATGTCAACTAATACCCGAGCAGCAGTCATGCAATAGAACAAGTCCGAGGAGAAAACACGGGAAGGAAGAAAAGTACAAACACACAAGCAAGCCCAAAGGGAAGCAATTCTTCACCGAAGGATAAACAATCTCCTGAAACCAACAAGGAGGACTTTGAAGAATTGGATAATATGACAGATAAAGAATTCAGACACATCATGATAAAAACACATAATGAGATAAGAGGAGAAATAGAAAAATACAAGAAGAATGCAGCAAAATGAAAATTACAATTGTCCAACACAGAAAGAGATTGAAACAAAGTAAGAAACTGAAGGAGGCACAGTTTGTAAGAGGAGCAATAGAAGATATGAAAAATGCAGAGAAAAGCCATGAAAGCAGACGAGAAGAAATTGAAGAGCAAATCAACACACAAGAGGATACAGAAGTAGAACAAAAAGAGAAAAAGAGAGAGAATTAGGAAGACAGAGAAATAATCAGAGATATCAGATACTTTAAAGAAAGGAAATATAAGAATAATAGGAATCCCAGAAGAAGAGAAAGACATAGGAAATGAGCATTTTTTTAAAGCAATAATGGAAGAGAACATCCCAAATCTGAAAAATGAAATGAAAATAGAAGTACAGGAAGCAAAAAGAACAGCAAAGTACTTTAATGAAAAAACCAAACTACAGCCAGGCACATCATTGTAAAACTTCCAAGAACCCAAGACAAAGAAAAAAAAATGAGAATGACTAGAGAGAATAAAGAGATAACCTACAAAGAAAAACCCATTAGGCTGACCTCAGATTTCTCAGAAGAGACTCTAAGCAAGGAGAGACTGGAGCCACATATTCAAAAAACTCCAAAACAAAATGAGATACTTTTTGAATACTCTACCCTGCAAAGCTGTCCTTCTTCTATGAAGAAAAATTAGAATCTTCTCAGACAAAGTTTCCAGAAATTTGCTACCACCAAACTCCCACTACAAGAAATCTTGCAAGAAGTCTCAACTACAAAGCCCCCAGAAGAATAAATAGCACGAACATAACAAGAAACTAAGGGAACCTTAAAATGTCTACCAGAAAACCAACTCTAGAACCTCAAACATCAATAATAACTCTAAATGTTAATGATCTTAATTCAGCAAAAAGAGACACATAGTAGTGGACTGGATCAAAGGTAGAACCCACTTTCAGCTGCCTCCAAGAAATACATCTAATCTCAAGAAAGAAGCATAGACTGAAGGTAAAAGGATGGAAACAGCCCTAGAAGCAAACACTCCCCCCCCCCATAAAAGGCAGGGTTAGTCATTCTCATAGCAGACAAAGCATATTTCAAAATAAAAAAAAAGTAACAAGGATAAAGATGGTCACTACCTAAGAGATCAGAGTACAACCCACCAGAAATACATAACATTATCAACATATATGCACCAAACGAGGGAGCACCAAGATTCATAAGGCAGCTACTAGCAGATCTGAAAACATATATTGATGAAAACACATATGTAGTAGGAGACTTTAACACCCCAATCACACCAAAGTACAGATGAACAAAACAGAAACTAAAAAAAGACACAAAAGCTTTAAAAGAAGACCTAGACCAAGTGGAACTCATAGATATATACAGGACACTGTACCCCCAAGGAAAAGTATACAAATTCTTTTCAAATGCACATGGATTCTTCTCTAAAATTGACCACATACTAGGACACAAGACAAATTTGAATAATATACAAAAATTAAAATTATACCAACCTTTTTCTCAGATCATAAAGCATCAAACTAGAAATTAAAAATGAAGAGAAAGCAAGAAGAGTGGCTAGTACTTAGAGACTAATCAATATGCTACTAAATGAAGAAGGCATAATTAAAGAAATTAGAACCTACTTTGAAATGAAAGGAAAAGAAGACACAACTTTTCAAATTCCTGGGACTAAGCAAAAGCATATCTAAGAGGAAGGTTCAGAGCAATACATACCCATATCAAACACAAAGAAACTATGCAAAGAAAAAACCTCATCTCCCAACTCAAAACACTAGAAAACGAACACAGGAAAAGCCAAAATCCAGCAGAACACAAGTAATAATAAAAATCAAAGAAGAAATAAATAACCTGGAAACCAAAAACACTATCCAGAAGATCAACAAAACGAAGCGCTGGTTCTCTGAAAAAATAAGTAAAATTGATAAACTTCTTGCAAAGCTCACAAAGAAAAGAGAAAATACTCACATAAGCAGAATTACAAATGAAAAAGGAGAAATTACAACAGACACAAAAGAAATCCAATGGATAATCAGAGACTACTATGAACATCTATATGGAAACAAATACAACAACTTGGATGAGATGGACAAATTCTTGGAAAAATACAACCACCCAAAATTGAAAAAAGAAGAAATAGAAAACCTAAAGAATCCAATCACAAAAATTGACATTGAAGCAGTCATAAAAACCCTCCCTAAAAATAAGATCCCAGGAGCCGACCAGATGGATTTACAAATGAATTCTACATGACTTTTAAATAGGAAATAACACCTACTCTACTAAAACGCTTCCAAAACATTGAGAAAGAAGAAAAGCTTCTAAAACATTCTATGAAGCAAACATTACACTCATACTGAAACCAAATAAGGACAGCACCAGGAAAGAAAACTATAGAACAATTTCCCTAATGAACACGGATACAAAAATTTTAAACAAAATACTAGCAAATAGAATCCAATGATGCCAAAAAGCATTATTCACCATGACCAAGTGAGATGTATCCCAGGGGCACAAGGATGGTTCAACATCCAGAAAACAATATAATCCACTGCATCAACAATAAGAACAGCATGGTGTTAGTACAAAAGACAAGCAGACCAATGTAACAGAAATGAGTGCCTGGAAATAAAACCACACTTGTATAGTCAACCAATATTTGACAAAGGAGGGAAAAATTTACATTGGAACAAAGATAGTCTCTTCAAAAAATGCTGCTGGGAAAATTGGACTAAAACCTGCAAAAAAAATGGAACAAGACATCATCCTCACACCATACACAAAAACCAACTCAAAATGGAAAATGACTTAAACGTCAGACCCATAACCACAACATACATAGAAGAAAACCTGGGCAAAACTCTCCATGAATTACAATTCAGAAATCCCTTTCTAGAAACATCTATGTATAGCAAAACAATGAAAGAAAACATAAACAGATGGGACTACATCAAATTAAAAATATTTTCTACAGCCAAAGACACAACAGAAAAAACTAAGAGAAGCCCATCAGAAGCCCACAGGAAAAAAATTTTGCCCTCCACAAGAGTGATAAGGGCTTAATAAAGAAGATCCACAAGGAACCCAACCAAAACATGGGGAGAACTAAAAAGACAATTTTTCAAAGAGAAAATACAAACGGCCGACAGGCACATGAAAAAGTGTTCAATGTCACTAGCAACAAGGAAATTGCAAATAAAAACCACAATGAGATACCACTTACACCAGTGAGAATGGCCCACATTTAAAAAAAAAAGTAAAGAACAAGTGCTGGCGTGGACGTGGAGAGAAAGGAACACTCTTACACTGCTGGTGGGAATGTAAACTGTTCCAGCCACTATGGAAAGCGGTGTGGAGGACCCTCAAACAAATAAAAATGGAACTGCCCTTTAAACCAGCAATGGCTTTTCTGGGAGGCGGAAATCCGCAGGATGTTGAATGAAAACAAGGGTTAATAAGAAGTGCTAGAAATCGCGAAACTTTAGAGCTGGACATGAGATGGACTGCTATCCTATTCTAATCCATGAAGTGTGCAACATGGAGAGATTTCATTTCTAAACCCCAAATACAGAGAAGTTACTGTAAGATATAAACAACTCCTTTGAGGTATGTTTGGAATTAGGATCATTCTCAATAAAAGGGCAAGCTGTTTGCCTGACACCGCAATCTTTAGGAATTTGAAAAAAACAAGGGTTATAAAGAAGTACTACAAATCATGACTTAAGAGCTGGAGGTAAGAGAGATATATATCCTATTCTACTCCATCTAGTGTACAACATACAGAGATTTCATCTCTAAACATCAAAGTACAGAAAAGTTAAGTAAGATATAAATAGCTCCTTTGGTGTCTGTTTGGATTGAGGCTGAAAACCCTGGAAGTTCACATAAAAGGCGGAAATTGGCAGAAATGTGAATGAAAGAATGGTTACTACTAGTGCTGGAAATCATGACTTAAGACCTGGAGGTGAAATGGACTTATATCCTATTCTACTCCACGAAGTATACAACGCAGAGAGATTTCATCTCTAAATATCAAAGTACAAGGAGTTACAGTAAGATATAAACTGAACCCTTTGGTTTCTGATAGGATACAGGAGGATTCTTGCTGAAAACTCTACGAGTTCGCCTGAAAGGACTAACTCCTCATGAATTTGAATTTAACAACTGTTAATAACAAGTGCTACAGTCATGAAGTAAGAGAGGTGAGATTGACTGGTATCATATTCTACTCCATGAAGCATACAATATAGAGAGATTTCATCTCTAACCATCAAAGTACACAACAGTTAAGTAATATACAGACAGCTCCTTTGGAATATGTTTGATTTCAGGGAGGTTCTGGCTGAAAACGCTGGAAATTCACTTCATCGTGATATATGCAGGCAATTCAATGAAGCAAGGTAAATACAAGGGCTAGAAATCATTACTTAAAACCTGGAGGTGGGATGGAACGATATCCTTTGCTACTTCATGAAGTCTACAACATAGAGAGATTTCATCTCTACACATCAAAGTACATAGAAGTTACAGTAAGATAGAAACTGCTCCCTTGGAGTGTTTGGAATCAGGAGCATTCTCACTGAAAATGCTGGAAGTTTGCCTGAATGACTGAATCCACAGGAATTTGTATGAAACAAGTTTTAACAAGAAGTGCTAGGTGTCATGACTTAAGAGCTGGAGGTGAGATGGATATTTCTTATTCTACTCCATGAATTGTACACATAGCGAGATTTCATCTCTAAACATCAAATTACAGAGATGTTATATTATGATATAAACTGTTCCTTTGGAATCACTTTGGCTTCTGAAATATTTGCTGAAAACGCTGGCAGATCTCCTGAAAAGTTGAAATCCACAGATATTTGAAAGAAACAAGGGATAATAACAAGGGCTAGAAATTATGACTTAGAAGCTGGAGGTGAGATGGACCTATATCCTATTCTACTCCATGAAGTGCAAAACATAGGTAAATTTCACCCCTAAACATCTAAGTACAGAAAAGTTTAGTAAGATATAATCAGCTCATTATGAGTCTCTTTGGATTTGGAGCAATCTCACTGAAAACGCTGGTAACTCGACTTTAGCCCAAATCCGCAGGAATTTGAATGAAAGAAGGTGTAATAACAAGTGCTAGATCATGACTTAAGACCTGAGACGATATGGGTTTATATCCTATTCTACTCCATGAAGTGTACAAGATAGAGAGATTTCATCTCTTAACACCAAAGTACAGAAAGGTTAAGTAAGATATAAGCAGTTACTTTGGAGTCTGTTTGGATTCAAGAGCTTTCTGGCTGAAAATCATGGTAGTTCACTCTAAATGCCGACACATGCAGGAAATTTAATGAAACAAGGTTAATAACAAGTGCTAGGTTATGACTTAAGAGCAGGAGGTGAGATGGACTTACATTCTTTTCTAAACCATGAAGTATACAACATAGATAGATTTCATCTCTAGACATTTAAGTACAGAGAAGTTACAGTAAGATATATACTGCACCCTTTGGAGTCTCATTGGATTAAGGAGTGTTCTCGATGAAAACACTGCCAGTTGACCTGAAAAGCCTTCATTGCAGGATTTAAATGAAACAAGGGTTAATAAATGTGCTACAAATCATTACTTAAGAGCTGGCAGTGAGATGGACTTATATCCTATTCTACTCCATGAAGTGTAAAATATACAGAGATTTCATCTCTAAAAATCAAAGTACAGAGTATTTACAGTAAGATATATACTGCTCCATTGGAATCTGTTTGGAATTAAGAGTGTTCTAGGTGACAACTCTGGCAGTTCACATTAGGGGACGAAATCCGCAGGAATTTGAATGAAACAAGGGTTAATAAAAAGTGCGAGAATTTATGACTTAGAAGATGTAGGAGAGATGGACTTTCATGCTGTTCTACTCCATGAAGTGTACAGCATAGGGAAATGTCATCCATAAACATTTAAATACAAAAAAGTTAGATAACATATCAATAGCTCTTTGGAGTCTGTTTGGTCAGGAGTCTTCTGGCGGAAAAAGCTGGAAGTCACCCTAAAGTCTCACACATCAGGAATTTGAATGAAACTAGCGTTTATAACAAGTGCTAGAAATCAACACTCAAGACCTGGAGGTGAGATGGACTTATATACGTTTCCACTATGAAGTGTACAACACAGGGATTTTTCATCACTAAATATCAAGTACAGAGAAATTACAGTAAGATATAAACTGCACACTTTGGAGTCTGTTTGGAATCAGCAGTGTTCTCCCTGAACCACTGCCAATCCTCTAGAAATGCCTAAATCCACAGGAATTTGAATGAAATAAGTGTCAATAACAAGCCCTAGATATCATGATTTAAGAGCCGGAGGTGAGAAGGACTGGTCCTATTCTAATTCAAGATATGTATAACATAGATGATTTCATCTCTAATCATCCAAGTACAGAAAATTACAGTAAGATATAATCTGCTCCTTTGGACTCTGTTTGCAATCAGGAGCTTTCTTGCTGAAGTCTGGCAGTTCACCTAAAGGGCTAAATCTGCAGAACTTGAACCAAACAAGGATTAATAACAAGTGCTAGAATTTATGACCTGGAAGCTGGAGGTGATGGAATTATATCCTATTCTACTCTATGACGTGTACAACGTAGGGGAATTACAAACTTTATCATCTAAGTACAGAAAAGTTAAATAAGATATGAACATGTCATTTTGAGTCTGTTTTGTTCAGGAGCAATTTCACAGAAATCGCTAACAATTCACCTTCATGGCCGAAATCTGTAGGAATTTGATTGAAACAAGGGTAATAACAAATGCTAGAAATCATGACATAAAGCTGGAGTTAAGATGGACTTATATCCTATTTTACTCCATGAAAGGTCAGATATAGATAGAATTCATCTCTAAAAAAATGTACAGAGAATTTACAGCTGAAAATGTTCGAAAATCACCCTAGGGCGACATGTAGAAATTTGAATGAAACAAGGGTTAATAACAAGTGCTAGAAATCATGACTTAAGAGCTGGAGGTGAAATGGACATATATCCTATTCTACTCCATGAGGTGTGCAACATAGAGAAATTTCATCTGTAAACATCAAAATAAAGAGATGATAAAGAAAGATATACATGGCACCCTGTGGAGTCTGATTGGATTCAGGTGCATTCTTGCTGAAAAGATGGCCAGTTGGCCAGAAAAGCCTAAGGCAGCAAGAATTTGAATGAAAAAAGGGTTAATAACAAGTGTGGAAATCAATTTAAGAGCTGATGTGTGATGGACTATATCCTATTCTATTCCATGAGGTATACATCATAGAGAGAGTCATCTCTAAAATAAACGTACAAAAAAGTCACGTAGGATATAAACAGCTCTTTTGTAATCTGTTTGTATTCAGGAGTGTTCTTGCTGAAAACCATGGAAGTTCTCCTTAAGGGCCAATATCAGCAGTAATTTGAATGAAACGAGCGTTAATTACAAGTGCTAGAATTTAACTTAGAATCTGCTGGTGAGATGGACTTATAACCTACTATACTCCATTAAGTGAATAACATAGGGAAATTTCATCCGTAAACATCTGTGCACAGAAAAGTTAAGTAAGATAGAAACAGCTCATTTTGAGTCTTTTTGGATTCAGGAGCGCTGGCCCTAAAATGCTGGCATTTTGCCTTAAAGGCCGAAATCCTTAGGAATTGGAATGAAAAAAGGGTTAGTAACAAGTGCTAGAAATCATGACTTAAGACCTGGGGTTGAGTTGAATGAGTATCCTATTCTACTCCATGAAGTGTACCATATAGAGAGATTTCATCTCTAAATATCAAAGTACAGAGAAGTTACAGTAAGATATAAGCAGCACCCTATTAGCCATCTGTATTTCCTCCTTAGTGAAGTTACTTTTTAGTGTTCTCCCCATTTTTTGAATTTTTTTTGTTTTATTTTGTTGAGCTGTAGGAGGTCTTTGTGGATCTTTGTTATCAGAATCTTGTCATTTATCTGGAGGGCAAAAATTTTCTCCCAGTTGGTTGGGTTTCTTTTTGTTTTGTTTCTTGTCACTTTTGCTAAACAGAAACTTTTTAGTTTCATATAGTCCCAGCTGTTAGTAGTTTCCTTTATTTTTTTGCCAGCCATAATTGTTTCCCAAAATGGATTTCTGAGGTGAAATTCATGAAGGGTTTTGCCCAGGTTTTCTTCTATGTATTTGATGGTTGCAAACCTCACTTCCCATTCCTTTATAATTTTGAGTTAATTATTGTACAGGGTGTGAGGGTGTTATCATGGTCCATTATTTTTATAAGTTTTGATCCTGTTTTTAATAGGCATATGAAAAAATGCTCCACATCACCAATAATCAGGGAAATACGAATTAAAACCACACTGACATACCATCTTACACCAGTAATAATGGCCCACTTAAATAAAAATGACAACAACAAACAGTGGCACAAATGTGGAGAAAAAGGAACTCTCTTACACTGCTGGTGGGAGTGCAAACTGGTCCAGCACCATGAAAGACTGTGTGGTGTACCCTCGAACAATTGAAAGTGGACTTACCATTGGACCCAGCAATCCCACCACTTGGAATCTATCCAGAGGACATGAAGACATTAATTCAAAAGACCACATGTATGCACATGATAATTGCAGCCCTGTCTACACTTACAAAGAATCGGAAACAAACCAAATGCCCCCAAACAGATGATTGGCTAAAAAAATGTGGTAGTGTACATATACACAATGGAATACTACGCATCCATCAAGGAGGACAAACACATGTCATTTGCAGCAACCTGGATGGAACTAGAAAGACTCGTTTTAGCAGAAATAAATCAAAAAGAAAAAGAGAAGTAGAGTATGGTCTCATTTATATGATGGATATAGGGAAAAACAAACAAACAAATAAGAAAAAAACAAAACAACCAATGGGACTGAACCATGGAGTGAGAGAGGAAGAGGGGGAAGAAAGTGGGAGAGGTAAAGAGCACAAAAATATCAGGATAGTTAACAAATGTTAGTGAAGTGGGAAAGCCCCGGGGTTAAAAACAAAACAAAACAAAAAAACAAAAACAAAAAAACACAAGGACATTTACCAAATATTGAAAGAGAACGGGCCAAACAAGCAACAACAACTGAACATCAACTTAACTAACCAACATATGGCAGAAAAATAGGAGATGGAGTGACTGGAGGGTGGGATACAGAGGGTGCATGTGGAGGGAGGAGGAGGAATCAATTAAAGCACTACTGTGACTAATCTTAAAATGAATTTTAAAAAAAGAAAGATAAAAAACTATGTAGACAAGTCAAAACAACAGCAACAAAAAAACGCTAACAACCAAATTGAACTACACAAATATTGGTGGGGGTGGGGTGGGACAAGGGAGAATGATCAGGGAGGCTGGGAGAGGTGAATACCGGGATTTACAAGATGTGAAATTTATATTTAAAAAATTATTTGATGTTTAAAAAAAGCTATAAACTGCAACCTTTGGAATCTGATTTCAGCAGCGTTCTCCTAAAAACAATGCCAGTGGCCTGAAAGGCCTAATGCCCAGAAATTTGAATGAAGCAAGGGTTTTAACAAGTGTTAGAAATCATGACTTAAGAGCTGGAGGTGAGAGGGAATATATCCTATTCTACTCCATGAAGTGTACAACATAGAGAGATTTCATCCTTAAATATTAAAGAACAAAAATTTAAGTAATATAAACAGTTTCATTGGAGTCTGCTTGGGTTCAGGAGCATTCTGGCTGAAAATGCTTGAAGTTCACCAAAGGCCAACACATGCAGGAATTTGAATGAAACAAGGGTTAATAAGAAGTGATAGAAATCACAAAATAAGAGCAGGAGATGAGATGGATTTATATCTGAATGTACTCCATGAAGTGTACGACATAGAGATTTCATCGCCAACCAAAATAAAAAGTGAAAATACATTCAGATATATACTCACCCTTTGGAGTCTGATTGGATTCAGGAGCATTCTCGCTGAAAACACTGCCAGTTGTCCTGAAAGGCCTAAATCCACAGGAATGTGAATGAAAAAAAGGTTCATAAAAAGTACGAGAAATCATGACTTAAGAGCTGTGGGTGAGATGGATTTATATCCTATGCAATTCGATTAAGTGTACCCCATTGGGAAATTTCATCCCTATACATCTATGTATAAAAGTTACGTAAGTTTTAAACAGCTCCTTTATAGTCTGTTTCAAATAAGGAAAATTCTGGCTGAAAATGCTAGAAGTTCACAGTCAAGGACAACCATGCAGGAAGTTGAATGAAACAATGGTTAATAGCAAGTTCTAGAAAATATGACTTAAAAGCTGGAGGTGATATGGATTTTATATCATATTCTACTCCATGATGTGTAATACTTAGAGAGTTCATCTATAAACATCTGAGTACAGAGAAGTTACAGAAAATATACACTGCACCCTTTGGAGTTGGACAGAATTTAGGAGGTTCTCACTGAAAACAATGCATTGGACTGAAAAACTGAAATCCTCAGGAATGGCAATGAAAAAAGATATAATAACAAGTGCTATAACTAATGTGTTAAACCCTCGGGTGGTTGGATTAAATCCAATTCCACTCCGTGAAGTGTAAAATATAGAGAGATTTCATCTCTAATCAACAAATGTACAGAGAAGTTACAGTAAGATATGAACTGCTCCTTTGGAATCTGTTTGTAATCAGGATCATTCTCGCTGAAATGCTGGCAATTCACCTTAAAAGCCGATATCCACTGGAATTTGAAAGAAACAAGTGATAATAACAAGTACCACAAGTCTGAACTTGATAGCTAGTGGTGTATGGACTTATATGCAATTCCACTAAGAGAAGTGTAAAACAGAGATTTCAACTATAAACACCAAAGTAAAGGGAAATTACAGAAAGATATATACTGTATTCTTTGGAGTCTGATTGAATTCAGGAGGTTTCTCGCTGAAAACACTGCCTGTTAGCCTGAAAGGCCTAAATCAGCAGGAATTTGAATGACAAGGGGTTAATAACAAATGGGAGAAATCATGACTTAAGAGCTGGAGGTGAGATGGACTTATATCCTATGGTGTTTGATGAAGTGTAAAAAATAAGGAAGTTTCATCCATATATAACTAAGAGGAGAAAAGTTAAGAAAGATAGTAACAGCTCCTTTGTAATCTGTTTGAATTCAGGAGCTATGTGGCTGAAAATGCTGGAAATTCACCCTCAAGGCCAACCCATGCAGGATATTGAATGAAACAATGGTTAATAACAAGTGCGAGAAATGATGACTTAAGATCAGTGGGTTGTATGTTGTATATCCCTTTCTACTCCATGACGTGTAAAACATAGAGAGATTGCATCTATGATCATCAAAGTACAGAGAAGTCTTAAAAATATAAATACTGCACCATTTGGAGTCTGACTGAATACAAGAGGCTTCTCTGTGAAAACACCGCCAGTTTGCCTGAAAGGCCTAAATGACCAGGAAATTGAAAAAAAAAGGGTTAATACCAAGTGCAAGAGATCATAACTTAAAAGCTGTGGGTGTTATGGATTTATATCTTTTTCTACTCCATGAAGTGTAAAACAGAGTGATTTCATCTATGATCATCAAAGTACAGAGAAGTCACAGAAAGATTTATACTGCACCCTTTGGAGTCTGATTGAATTAAGGTGATTTTTCCCTGAAAACACTGCCCGTCTGCCTGAAAGGCCTAAATCAGCAGGAATTTGACTGAATAAATGGTTAATAACAAGTGCGAGAATTCATGACTTAAGAGGTGGAGGTGAGATGCACTTTTATCCTTTGCTATTTGATGACGTGTACAACATCAGGAAATTACATCCAATGCATCTAAGTAGAGCAAAGTTAAGTAAGATATAAAGTGCTCCTTTGTTGTCTGTTTCAATTAAGGAGCATTCTCGCAGAAAATGCTGGAATTCATTGTCAAGGCTGACACATGCATGAATTTGAAAGAAACAATGGTTAATAATAAGTGCTTGAAATCATGATTTAAAAACTGGAGGTGATATGGACTATATCCTATTGGACTCCATGAAGTGTAATATTTAGAGAGTTCATCTATAAACATCAAAGTACAGAGAAGTTACAGAAAGATATACTCTGCACCCTTTGGACCTTGCTGAAAGCAATGCCAGTTGGCCTGAAAGACCGAAATTTGCAGGAATTGCAATGAAATAAGGCATAACAAGTGCTATAAATCAAGTCTTAAGTCCTGGGGGTGAGATGGACTTGTATCCAATTCTACTCTTTGAAATGTACAATAAAGAGAGATTTCATCTCTAATCATCAAAGGTATAGAGAAGTACAGTAATATATAAACTGCTCCTATGTAATATTTTGGAATCAGGAGTATTCTCGCTGAAAATTCTTGCATTGCTTATATCCACAGGAATTTGAATGAAAAAAGGGTTAATAACTAATGCAAGAACTCTTGACTTAATAGCTGGAGATGATATGTACTTATATGCTATTCCACTCCATGAAGTGTAAAACATAGAGATTTCATCTAAAAACATCAAAGTACAGGGAAGTCACAGAAAGATATATACTGCACGCTTTGGAGTCTGATTGAATTCAGGAGGTTTCTCACTGAAAATAAAGCCTATTGTCCTGAAAGGCCTAAATCAGCAGGAATTTGAATGAAAAAAGGGTTAATAATAAGGTTGCGAAATCATGACTAAGAGCTGTGGCTGATATGGTCTTATATCCTTTCTACTCCATGAAGTGTAAAACATTGAGAGATTTCATCTATGATGATCAAAGTACAGAGAATTCACAGATATACCGCACCATTTGAAGTCTGAATTCTGGAGATTTCTCAATGAAAACACTGCCTGATGGACTGAAAGGACTAAACCAGCAGGAAATTGAATGACTTAAGTGCTGGAGGTGAGATGGAATTTTATCCTATGCTATTCGATGAAGTGTACAACATTGGGTAATTTCATCCATATACATCTAAGTAGAGAAAAGTTAACTAAGATATAAGCAGATCCTTTGTAGTCTGTTTCAATTCAGGAGCATTGTGTCTGAAAATGATGGAAGTAACCATGAATGCTGACCCATGCAGGAATTTGAATGAAACAAATTTTAATAGCATGTGAGAAATCATAATTTAAGAGCTGTGGGTGATATGGATGTATATCCTTTTCTACTCCATGAAGTGTAAAACATAGAGAGATTTCATCTATGATCATCATAGTACAGAGAAGTTACAGAAAGATTTATACTGCACCATTTGGAGTCTGATTGAATTCAGGAGTTTTCTCGCTGAAAACACTGCCAGTTGGCCTAAGAGGACTAAATCAGCAGGAATTTGAATGAAACAATGGTTAATAGCAAGTGCTAGAAATCATGACTTAATAGCCGGAGGTGATATGGACTTACATGCTATTCCACTCCTTGAAGTGTAAGGCATAGAGAAATTTCATCTATAAACATCAAAGTACAGATTAATTACAGAAAGATATATACTTTACCCATTGGACTCTGATTGAATTCAGCAGGTTTCTTGCTGAAAACACTGCGTTTTGGCCTAAAAGGCCTAAATCAGCAGGAATTTGAATGAAAAAAGTGTTAATAAAAATTGGGAGAAATCATGACTTAAAAGCTGGAGGTGAGATGGATTATATCCTATGCCTTATGTGAGTATACAAGTCGGGAAATTTCATTCCTATACATCAAATTAGAGAAAAGTTAAGTAAGATATAAAATGCTCATTTGTAGTCTGTTTCAGTTCAGGAGCATCTGACTGAAAATTCTGGAAGTTTACCCTAAGGCCAACATGCAGAAGTTGAACGAAACAATTGTTAATAACAAGTGCTTGAAATCATGTATTAAAAGCTGGAGGTGATATGGACTTATATCCTATTCGACTCCATGAAGTCTAATATTTAGAGTTCATCTATAAAGAACAAACTACAGAGAAGTTACAGAAATATATAAACTCACCCTTGGGAGTGGGACTGAATTCAGGAGGTTCTCACTGAACACTATTCCAGTTTGCCTGAAAGACCAAAATCTGCAGGAATTGCAATGAAAAAGGGCATAATAACAAGTGCTATAAATCATGTCCTAAGACCTGGGGTGCGATGGTCTTATATCCAATTCTACTCCTTGAAGTGTAAATATAGAGAGATTTCATGTCTATTCATCCCTAGTACAGAGAAGTTACAGTAAGATATATACTGCTCCTTTGGAATCTGTTTGGAATCAGTAGCATTCTCATTTAAAATGCTGGCAATTCTCCTAATATTCCATAATCCACATGAATTTGAATGAAACAAGGGTCAATAACAAATGCCATAACTCTTTTCTGCATAGCTGGAGATGATATGGAATTATATGCTATTCCACTACATGAAGATAAAAAAATAAAAGATTTATTTCATCTATAAACATCAAAAAACAGGGAAGTTACAGAAAGATATATACTACGCTCTTTGGGGTCTGATTGAATTCAGGAGGTTACTCACTGAAAAAACAGCCTGTTGCCTGAAAGGCCTAAATCAGCAGGAATTTGAATGAAAAAAGTGTTAATAATAAGGGTGAGAAATCATGACTTAAGAGCTATGGGTAATATGTACAATATCCTTTTCTACTGCATGAAATGTAAAACATAGAGAAATTTCATCTATAGACATCAAAGTACAGGGAAGTTCCAGAAAAATATATACTGCACTCTTTGGAGTGTGATTGAATTCAGGAGGTTTCTCTCTGAAAACATGGCCTGTTGTGATGAAAGACCTAAATCAGCAGGAATTTGAATTTAAAAAGGGTTAATTTCAAGTAATAGATCATGATTTAAGAGCAGTGGGTGACATGCACTTATATCCTTTTCTGCTCCACGATGTGTAAGACATAGAGAGATTTTATCTATGATCATCGAAGTACAGAGAAGTCACAGAAAGATATATACTGCACCCTTTGGAGTCTGATTGATTTTAATAGTTTCTCAATGCAAACAAGCCAGTTCGCGTGAAAGGCCTAAGTCAGCAGGAATTTGAATAAAAAAGGATTAAAAAGGTGCGCGAGAAATCATGACTTAAGAGCTGTGCATGATGTAGAACATATGCTTTTCTACTCCATGAAGTGTAAAACATAGAGAGATTTCATCTATAAACATCAAAGTACAGGAAAATTCCAGAAAGATATAGACTGCACCCTTTGGAGTTGGACAGAAATCAGGAGTTTCTCGGTGAAAGCAATGCCCGTTGGCCTGAAAGACCAAAACCTGCAGGAATTGCAATGAAAACAAGTGATAATAACAAGTGCTATAAATCATGTCTTAAGACCTGGGGGTGCGATGGACATATATCCAATTCTACTCCATGAAGTGTACAATATAGATAGATTTCATCTCAAATCATCAAATGTTCAGAGAAATTACCATAATTAATAAACTGCTCCTTGGAATCTGTTTGGAATCAGGACATACTTGCTGAAAACTCTGGCAATTCACCTTAATAGCTGAAATCAGCAGGAATTTGAATAAATAAATGTTAATAACAAGTGCCATAACTCTTGACTTAATAGCTGGAGGTGATATGGACTTATATGCTATTCCTCTCCATGAAGTGTAAATCATAGAGGATTTCCTCTACAAAGATCAAAGTACACAGAAGTTACCGAAGGATATACACTGTACCATTTGTACTCATGGAATGTTGAAGTAATTCTTTTGAACACTATATATGCTGACTGAAATCTCAAATAAAGCAACAGATTCAGTGCTCAATGAGTGTGTGTGTCTGTTCACCAATCACCGGCCCTGTGTGTCCTGTCTCAGCTGAGCCCTGGTTCCCCACGGCCTGCGATCTCGCCCAACTGGTCCATGGCACAGCAGGAATTTGAATGAAAGAATGATTAATAACAAGGGCGAGAAAACATAACAAGAGCTGTGGGTGAGATAGACTTATATCATTTGCTATTCGATGAGTGTACAACACAGGGAAATTTCATTCCTATACATCTAAGTAGAGAAAAGTTAAGTAAGATATAAACAGTTCTTTTGTAGTGTTTTTCAATTAAGGAGCATTCTGTGTGAAAATGCTGGAAGTTGAACCTCAAGGCTGACCCATCAGGGTTTGAATGAAACAGTGGTTAGTAACAGGTGCTAGAAATCATGACTTAAAAGCTGGAGGTGATATGGTCTTATATGCTTTTCTACTCCATGAAGTGTAATACTTAGAGAATTCATGTATAAACATCAAAGTACAGAAAGATATCCACTGCACCCTTTGGAGTCGGACTAAATTCAGGAGGTTCTTGCTGAAAAGAATGACATTTGGCTTGAAAAACAAAAATCCGCAGGAATTGCAATGAAAAAAGGGTAATAACAAGTGATATAAATCATGTCTTAAGGCATGGGGCTGCGATAGAAATATATCCAATTCTACTACATGAAGTGTACTGTATAGAGAGATTTCATCTCTAATCATCAAAGGTACAGAGAATTTCAGTAAGATGTAAACTGCTCCTTTGGAATATGTTTGGAATCAGGAGCATTGTTGCGGAAAATGCTGGGAATTCACCTTAAAAGCCAAAATCTGCAGATATTTGAATGAAACAAGGCTTAAGAACCAGTACCACTACGCTTGACTTGATAGCTAGAGGTGATATGGACTTGTATGCTATTTCACTCCATAAAGTGTAAAACAGGGAAATTTCATATATAAACATCAAAGTACAGGGAAGTTACAGAAAGGTATATACTGTACCCTTGGAGTCTGATTGAATACAGGAGGTTTTCCTTGAAAACACAGCCTGTTGGCCTGATAGGTCTAAATCATCAGGAACTTGAATGAAAAAATGGTTAATAGCAAGTGCAAGAAACCAAGACTTAAGAGCTGTGGGTGATATGAACTATATGATTTTCTACTCCATGAAATGTAAAACATAAAGAAATTTCATTTGTGATATTCAAAGTACAGAGAAGTCACAGAAAGATATATACTGCACCCTTTGAGTCTGATGAATTCAGGCAGTTTCTCACTGAAAACACTGCAAGTTGACCTGAAAGAACTAAATCATCAGGTATTTGAAAGAAATAAGGGTTAATAATAAGTGCTAGAAATCATGACATAAAAGCTGGAGGTGATATGGACTTATATACTATTTTACGCCATTAAGTGTAATATTTAGAGAGTTCATCTATAAAAATCAAAGTACAGAGAAGTTACAGAAAGATATACACTGCACCCTTTAGTCGGTCTGAATTCCGGAGGTTCTCACTGAAAACAATGCAGTTGGCCTAAAAGACCGAAATCTGCAGGAATTGCAATGTAAAATGGGATAATAACAAGTGCTATAAATCAAGTCTTAAGACTGGTGGTGCGATGGACTTATACGCAAATCTTCTCCATGAAGTGTATATGCTACAGAGAATTCATCTCTAATCATCAAAGGTACAAAGAAGTTACAGTAAGATATAAACTGCTCCTTTGGAATCTGTTCGGAATCAGGAGCATTCTCACTGAAAATGCTGGCATTGTGCCTTAAAAGCTGAAATCCGCAGGAATTTGAATGGAACAATGGTTAAGAACAAGTGCCAGACTCTTGACTTAATAGCTGTTGGTGATATTCACTTATATGCTATTCCACTGCATGAAGTGTAAAACATAGATTTCATCCATAAACATCAAAGTACATGGAAGTTCCAAAAGATATACACTGCACCCTTTGGAGTCTGATTGAATTCAGGAAATTTCTCCCTGAAAACGCTGCCTGTTGGCCTGAAAGGCCTTAATCATCAAGAATTTGAATGAAAAAAGGGTTAAAAGTAAATGCAAGAAATCATGATTTAAGAGTTGTGGGTGATGAGGACATATACTTTTCTACTCCATGAAGTTTAAAACATAGATATATTTCATTTATGATCATCAAAGTACATAGAAGTCACAGAAAAATATATACTGCACCCTTTGAAGTCTGATTGAATATGGAGGTTTCTGGCTGAAAATACTGCCAGTTGGCCTGAAAGGCCTAAATCAGCAGGAATTTGAATGAAAAAGGGGTTAATAACAAGTGCGAGACATCATGACTTAAAAGCTGGAATTGAGATGGACTTATATCCTATGCTCTTTGATTTAATGTACAACATAGGGAAATTTCATCCCTATACATCTAAGTAGAGAAAAGTTAAGTAAGAGATACACAGCTCCTTTTAGTCTGTTTCAATTCAGGAGGATTCTGGCTGAAAATGCTGGAAGTTCAACCTCAAGGATAACCCAAGCAGAATTTGAATGAAAGAGTGGCTAACAAGTGCTATAAATCATGTCTTAAGACCATGGGGGTGTGATGGAGTTATTCAATTCTACTCCTTGAAGTGTACAATATAGAGAGATTTCATCTCTAATCATCAATGGTACAGAGAAGTTACAGTAAGTTATAAACTGCTCCTTTGGAATCTGTTTGGAATCAGGAGCATATTCATTGAAAACGCTGGCTATTCACCTTAAAAGCCAAAATCCACAGGAATTTGAATGAAACAAGGGTTAATAACACTGGTAGAATTATGATTTAGAAACTGGATGTGAGATTGTCTTATATGTTATTCTATTCCTGAAGTGTACAACATGGGGACATTTCATCCCTAAACATCTAAGTACAGAAATCTTAAGTAAGATATAAACAGCTCCTTTTGATCTGTTTGGAATCAGGAGCATTCTTGCTGAATTTCATCTCTAAACACATAGTACAGAAAGTTACAGTAAGATATGAATGTCTTCTTTGGAATCATTTGGAATCAGGAGCCTTCTCTCTGAAATCTTTTGCATTTTGCCTTAAGGGCCAAAGTCAACAGGAAGTTGAATGAAACAAGGGTTAATAAAAAGTCGAGAATTTAAGAACTTTGATGCCATGGTGTAATGGACTTATATCCGATTCTACTCCATGTAGAGTACAACATATGAAAATATATCCGTAAATATTTAAGTACAGAAAAGTTAAGTAAGATATAAACAGCTCATTGTGAGGCTTTTTGAATTCATGAGAATTCTACCTAAAACACTTGCAATTCACCTTAAAGGGCGAAATCTGCAGGAATTGGAATGAAAAAAGGGTTAAAAACAAGTGCTATGAATCATGTCTTAAGACCTGGGGATGAGATGGACTTATATATTATTCTACTCTTTGAAGTATACAATACAGAGAGATTTCATCACTAAACATCAAAGTACAGAGAAGTTACACTACGATATAAGCTGCAATCTTTGGATACTGATTGGATTCAGGAGCATTCTCAGTGAAAACACAGCCAGGTGAACTGAATGAAACAAGGGTTAAAAAAAAGTGCTAAGATCATGACTTATGCTGGAGGTGAGATGGACTTACCATATTGTACTCCATGAAGTGTATAACACAGATTTCATCTGTAAACAATAAACAGAGTAGTCACAGTAAGATATAAATGGCTCCTTTGGAATCTGTTTGGAATCAGGAGCATTCTCACTGACAACTCTGGCAGTTTGCCTTAAGGGTCGAAATCCACAGGAATATCAATGAAACAAGGGTTAATACCAAGTGGTAGAAATAATGATTTAAGAGATGGAGGTGAGATGGATGTATAGCCTATTCTATTCCATGAAGTGTACAACAGAGGGAAATTTCATCCTTAAATATCTAAGTACAGAAAAGTTCAGTAAGATATATACAGCTCATTTTGATCTTCTTGTATTCAGGAGACTTCTCACTAAAACACTGGCAATTCATCTTAAAGGTTGAAATCCACAGGAATTGGAATGAAAAAGGGGTTAATAGCAAGTGCTATAAATCACCTCTTAAAGCCTGGGGGTGAGGTGGACTTAATCCTATTCTACTCCTTGTGGTGTACAATATGAGAGATTTCATATCTAAACATGAAAGTGAGTAGCTCCACTTAGATATAACTACACCCTTTGGATTCTGATTGATTCAGGAGCAATCTCGGTGGAAACACTGCCTGTTGGCCTGAAACACCGAAATCCACAGGAATTTGAATGAAACAAGGGTTAATAACAAGTGCTAGGAATCATGACCTAAGAGCTGGAGGTGAGATGATTTATATTCTATTCTACTCCATGAAGTGTACAGCATAGAGAGATTTCATCTCTACACCTCCAAGTACAGAGTAGTTACAGTAATATAAACTGCTCCTTTAAAATCTGTTTGGAATCAGCAGTGTTAAAACAAGGGCTAGAATTTATGAGACAGAAGCTGGTGAGATGCACTTACCTATATCCTATTCTACTCCATGAGTGTGCAACAAATGGTAATTTCATCCTTAAACATCTAAGTAGAGAATGTTAAGTACAATATAATCAGCTGATTTTGAGTGGTTTTGGATTCAGGAGAGTTCTCCCTAAAATGCTGGCAATTCACCATAAAGGCTGAAATCCGCAGGAATTGAATGAAACAATGGTTAATATCAAGTACTAGATTTTATGTCTTAGAAGCTGTGGTGAGTTGGACTTATATCCTATTCAACTCCATATATTGTACAACATAGGAAATTTCATCTGTAAAACATCTAAGTTCAGAAAAGTTAAGTAATATATAATCAGCTCATTTTGAGTCATTTTGGATTCAGGATAGTTCTGCCTAAAACACTGGCAATTCACCCTAAGGGCCGAAATCCGCAGGAATTGGCATGAAACAAGTGGTATAAATCATGTCTTAAGACCTGGGTGTGAGATGGAATTATATCCTATTCTACTCCATGAGGAGTACAATATAGAGCGATTTCATCTGTAAACATCAAATTACAGAGGAGTTACATTAAGATATAAACTGCATAATTTGGATTCTGAATGGATTCAGGATCTTTCTCCAGAAAACACAGCCAGTTGGCCGGGAAGGCCTAAATCCTCAGGAATATGAATGAAACAAGGGTTAATAACAAATGCTAAAAACCATGACTTAAGAGCTCGAGGTGAGATGGACTTATATCCTATTCAACTCCATGCAGTGTACAAAATAGTGAAATTTCATCACTAAACATCTAAATACAGAAGTTAAGTAATATATAAACAGCTCCTTTGTGTCTATTTGCTCAGGAGCATTCTTGTTCAAGTCGCTGGCAAATCGCCTTAAAGTTGGAAATCTGCCAGAATTTGAATGAAACAAGGGTTAAAAACAAGTACTAGAAATCTTGACTTAAGAGCTGGAGGTGACATGGATATATCCTATTCTACTCCATGAAACATACAACATAGAGAGAATTCATCTCTAAACATTTAAGTACAGAGAAGTTACAGTAAGATATAAACTGCTCCTTTGGAATCTGTTTAGAATCAGGAGCATTCTCGCTGACAACTCTGGCAGTTCACCTTAAGGGCAAAAATCCACAGGAATTTGAATGAAACAATGGTTAATAACAAGTGCTAGAGTGTATGACTTAGAATCTGAAGGTGTATGAACTTATATCCTATTCTATCCATGAAGTGTGCAACACAGGAAAATTCCATCCATAAACATCTAAGTACAGAAAAGTCAAGTAAGATATAAAAAGCTCATCTGTGGTCTGTTTGGATTCAGGAGCATTCTGGTGAAAATGCTGGAAGTTCACCCTAGGCCAACACATGCAGGAATTTGAATGAAACAAGGGTTAATACAAGTCTAGAAAAAATGACATAAAAGATGGATTTGAGATGGACTTATATCCTATCCTACTCCATGAAGTGTACAATATAGAGAGATTTCATCTCTAAATATCTAAGTACAGAAAAGTTAAGTAAGACATAAATAGCTCCTTTGGAGTCTTTAAATTCAGGAGCGTTGTGGATGAAAATGCTGGTTTCACCCTAAAGGTCGCAACATGCAGGAATATGAATAAACAAGGATTAATGACAAGTACTAGAAAAGATGACTCAAGACTTGGAGGTGAGTTGGACTTATATACTATTCTTCTCCATGAAGTAACAACACAGAGATAATTCATTTCTTAACATCAAAGTAAGAGATTTACACTAAGATATAATCTGCACCCTTTAGAGTCTGTTTGGAATCAGGAGTTTTCTGGGTGAAAATGCTGCCAGTTCACCTGAAAGGCCTAAATTCACAGGAATTTCTATGAAACAATTGTCAATAACAAGTGCAGGAAATCATGACATAAAAGCAGGAGGTGAGATGGACTGTTATCCTATTCTATTCCATGAAGTGTACAAAATACAGAGATTTCATCCCTAAACAGCAAATACACAAAATTTAAGTAAGATATATAGAGCTCCTTTGGAGTCTGGATTCAGCAGTGTTGTGGATCAATACCCTGGAGGTTGCCTTAAAGGCAGAAATAGGCAGGAATTGGAATGAAAAAAGTGTTAATATTACTGGTAGAAATCATGACTTCAGACCTGAGAGTGAGATGGACTTATATCCTATTTTAATCCATGCAGTGTACAACACAGAGAGATTTCATCACTAAATGTCAAAGTACAGAGAAGTACAGTAAGATAAAACCTGCACCCTTAGCATTCTGATTGGACTCAGGATTGTTCGCACTGAAAATACTGCCTGTTGGCCAAAAAGGCCTAATTCCAGAAGAATTTGAATGAAACAAGTGTTAATAACAAGTGCTAGAATTTATGACTTAACAGCTTGGGACAGATGAATTATATCCTATTCTACTCCATGATGTGTACAAATAGGGAAATTTCATCCCTAAACATCTAAGGACAGAAAAGTTAAGCACGAAAAAACAATGCTCAGTTTGAGTCTGTTTGGATTCAGGAGGGTTCTTGCTGGCTATGCTGGCAATTCTTCTTAGTGGGCAAAATCCGCAGGAATTGGAATGAAAGAAGGGTTAATGATAAGGGTGAGAAATCTTGACTTAAGAGCTAGAGGTGAGATGGGCTTATAACCTATGTTATTCGATGAAGTGTACAACATAGGGATATTTAATCCCATCTACGTCTAAGTAGAGAAAAGTTAAGTAAGCTGAAACAGCTCCTTTGAGGTCTGTTTCAAATAAGGAGCATTCTGGCTGAAAATGCTCGAAGTTCACCCTAAGTCATACTCATGCAGGAATTTGTGAAACAATGGTTAATAACAAGTGCTAGAAGTCATGCCTAAAAGCTGGAGGAGATATGGACTTATATCTAATTCTACTCCATGAAGTGTAATACTCAGAGAGTTCATCTATAAACATCAAAGTACAGAGAAGTTACAGAAAGGTATACACTGCACCCTTTGGGTTGGACTGAATTCAAGAGATTCTCGCTTAAAGCAATGCCAGTTGGCCTCTAAAACTGAAATCCGTAGATATTGTAATGAAAAAGGGATAATAACAAGTACTATAAATCATGTCTTAAGACCTGGGGGTGTGATGAACTATATCCAATTCTACTCCATGAAGTGCATATTATAGAGGGAGTTCATCTCTAATCATCAAATGTACAGAGATGTTACAGTAAGATATAAAAAGCTCTTTTGGAATCTGTTTGGAATCTGGAGCATTCTCACCGATAATGCTGGCAATTTGCCTTAAGAGCCGAAATCTGAAGGAAAATGAATGAAACAGGGGTGAATAACAAGTGCCAGAACTCTTGGCTTATTAAGTGGAGGTGATATGGACTCCATGAAATGTAAAACATAGAGAGATTTCATCTCTAAATATCAAAGTACATGGAGTTATAGAAAGCTATATACTGTAACCTTTGGAGTCTGATTGAATTAGGACGTTTACTCTCAAAACACTGCCTGTTGTTCTGAAAGGCCTAAATCACCAGGAATTTGAATGAAAAAAGGGTGAATAACAAGTGCCAGAAATCATGACTTAACACTGGGTGTGAGATGGAATTATATCCTTTTCTCTTTGATGAACTGTACAACATAGGGAAATTTCATTCCTAAAATTTAAGTAGAGAAAAGTTAAGTAAGACATACACAGGTGCTCTGTAGTGTTTTTCATTCAGAAGCATTCCTTCTGAAAATGGTGGAATTCACCTCAAGGCTGACTCAGTTCGCCTGAAAGATCGAAATCCGCAGAAATTGCAATGAAAAAGGGATAACATGTGCTATAAATCATGTCTTAAGGCCTTGGCGTGCAATGGACTAATAACCATTTCTACTAAATGAAGTGTATAATGTAGAGATATTTCATCTCTAATCATCAAAGGTACAGAGATTAAGTAATATACAAACTGCTCTTTAGTAATCTGTTTGGAATCAGGAGGATTCTCGCTAAAATTGCTGACATTTTGTCTTAAAAGCCAAAATCCACAGGAATTTGGATGAACCAAAGGTTGATAACAAGTGCCAGAACTCTTGACTTAATAGCTGGAGGTGATATGGACATATATGCTATTCCATTCCATGAAGCATAAAACATAGATAGATTTCATCTATAAACACCAAAGAACAGGGAAGTCACAGAAAGATATATACTGCACCCATTGGATTCTGATTGAATTCAGAGGTTTCTCACTGAAAAAACTGCCTTTGCCTTGAAAGGCCTAAATCACAGGAATTTTAATGAAAAAAGAGTAACAAGTGAGAGAATTCATGACTTAAGAGCTGTGGGTGATATGTACTTATATCCTTTTCTACTCCATGAAGTGTAATACATTGAGATTTCATCTATACTCATCAAAGTACAGAGAAGTCACGAAAAGATTTATACTGCACCCTTTGGCGTCTGATTGAATTCAGGAGGTTTCTCGCTGAAAAAACTGCCTGTTGGCCTGAAAGGCTTAAATCAGCAGGAATTTGAATCAAAAAAGGGTTCATAACGTGGTTGAAATCATGACTTAAGATCTGGTGGTGAGATGGAATTATATCCTATGCTATTCGAAGAAGTGTTCACCACAGGGAATTTTCATCTCTATACCTCTAAGTAGAGAAAAGCTAAGTAAGATATAAACAATTCCTTTTTAGTCTGTTTCAATTCAGGAGCATTCTGGCTGAAAATGCTGGCAATTCACCCTAAGTCGGAATCATGCAGGAATTTGAATGAAGCAGTGGTTAATAACAAGTGCTAGAAATCATGACTTACAAGCTGGAAGAATAATGGAATTATATACTATTCTACTGCCTGAAGTGTAATACTTAGAGAGTTCATCTATAACATCAAAGTACATAGAAATTACAGATTATATATATATACATTGCACCCTTTGGAGTCGGACTGAATTCAGGAGGTTCTCACTGAAAACAATGCCAGTTGGCCGGAAAGAGCGAAATCCACAGGAATTACAATGAAAAAATTTTGATATCAAATGCTATAAATCATGTCTTAAGACCTTGGGGTGCGATTGACTTATATGCAATTCTAATCCATGAGTGTACAATATAAAGAGAGTTCAAATCTAATCATCAAAGGTACAGAGAAGTTGCAGTAATATGTAGACTGCTCCTTTGGAATCTGTTTGGCATCAGGTCATTATCGCTGAAAATGCTGCCAATTCACCTTAAGAGCTGAAATCCGCAGGTATTTGAATGAAACAGGTGTTAATAACAAGTGCCAGAACGCTTACCTTAAAAGTTGGAGGTGATAAGGTCATCTATGCTATCCACTCCTTGAAGTGTAAAACATAGAGAGATTTCATCTATATGCATCAAAGCACAGGGATGTTACAGAAAGATATATACTGCACCTTTTGGAGGCTGATTGAATTCTAGAGGTTTCTTGCTGAAAACACTGCCTGTTGACCTGAAGGCCCTAAATCAGCACGAATTTAAATGAAAAAAAGGGTTAATAACAAGTGTGAGAAATCATGACTTAAGAACTGTGGGTGTTATGGACTTATTTCCAATTCTACTCAAAGAAGTGTACAATATAGAGAGATTTTATCTCTAATCACCAAATGTACAGAGAAATTACAGTAATTAACTTAGAGAGATTTCACCTATGATCATCAAAGTACAGAGAATCACAGAAAGATATATACTGCACCTTTTGGAGTCTAAATTCAGGAGGTTTCTAGCTGAAAACAGTGTCAGTTGACCTGAAAGCCTTATATAAGCAGGAATTAGAATGACAAACAGGTTAATAACAAGGGCAAGAAATCATGAAGTAAGAGCTGTGGGTGATATGGACTTATATACAAGTCTACTCAAAGAAGTGTACAATATAGAGAGATTTTATCTCTAATCATCAAATGTACAGAGAAATTACAGTAAGATATAAACTGCTCATTTGGAATCTGTTTGGAGTCAGGAGCATTCTCACTGAAAATGCTGGTAATTTGCCTTAAACGTCGAAATCTGCAGGAATTTGAACTATACAAAGGTTAATAAAAAGTAACAGAACTCTTGACTGATAGCTGGAGGTGAGTGGACTTATATGCTATTCCATCTATGAAGTGTAAAACATAAAGATATTTCATCTATAAACATCAAAGTACAGAGAAACTACAGAAAGATATATACTGTACCCATTGGACACTGTTTGAATTCAGCAGGTTTCACTGAAAACAATGCCTGTTGGCTAAAAAGCCTAAATCAGCTGGAATTTGAATGAAACAAAGGGTTAATAACAAGTGGGAGAAATCATTACTTAAGAGCTAGAGGTGTAATGGACTAATATTCTATGCTATTCGATGAAGTGTACAATATAGGGTAATTTCATTCCGAAACATCTAAGTAGAGATAAGTTAAGTAAGATATAAACAGCTCCTTTTTAATCTGTTTCAATTCAGGAGCATTGTGGCTAAAAATGCTGGAAGTTTACCCTCAACGCCATCCCATGCAGGAATTTAATGAAACAAATGTTAACACCAAGTATGAGAAATCATGACTTAAGAGCTGTGGGTGTTATGGATTTATATCCTTTTCTACTCGATGAAGTGTAAAAGATAGAGATATTTCATCTATGATCATCAAAGTACAGAGAAGTCACAGAAATATTTATACTGCACCCTTTGGAGTCTGTGAATTCAGGAGGTTTCTTGCTGAAAACACTTTGCCTGAAAGGCCTAAATCAGCAGGACTTTGCAAGTTGTAGAAATCATTACTTAAGAGCTAGAGGTGAAATGGACTTATATTCTGTGCTAGTCGATGAAGTGCACAACATAGGGTAATTTTATTGTGAAACATCTAAGTAGAGATAAGTTAAGGAAGATATAAACAGCTCCTTTTTAGTCTTTTTCAATTCAGGAGCATTGTGGCTGAAAATGCTAGAAGTTTACCCTCAAGGCCGACCCATGCAGAAATTTAAATGAAACATAGGTTAACAGCAAGTGTGTGAAATCATGACTTAAGAGCTGTGGGTGATATGGATTTATATCCTTTTCTACTCCATGAAGTGTAAATCCTCCAGACATTGAATCTATGATCATCCAAGTCAGAGAAGTCACAGAAAGATATATACTGCATTCTTTGAGTCTGATTGAAATCAGAAGGTTTCTTGCTGAAAATACAGCCATGTGGCCTGAAAGCTCTAAATCAGCAGAAATTCAAAGAAAAAAAGTATTAAAAACAAGTGGAAGAAATCATGACTTAAGAGCTGTGTGTGATATGGACTTATATCCTTTTCTACTCCATGAAGTGTAAAAGATAGAGAGATTTCACCTATGATTCATAGTACAGAGAAGTCACAGAAAGATTTATACTGCAATCCTTGGAGTCTGATTGAATTCAGGAAGTTTCTCGCTGAAAACACTGCCAATTGGCCTGTAAGGCCTAAGTCACAGGAATTGGAATGAAACAACTGTTAATAACAGGTGCCAGAATTCTTGACTTGATAGCAGAAGTAATATGGACTTATATGCGATTCTACTCCATTAAGTTTAAAACATAGAGAGATTTCACATATGATCATCAAGTACAGAGAAGTCATGGAAAGATTCATACTGCACCCTTTGGAGTCTGAATGAATTCAGGATGTTTCTTGCAGAAACACCGCCAGTTGGCCTGAAAGACCTAAATCACAGGAATTTGAATGAAAAAAGGGTTAATAAGAAGTGTGAGAAATCATGACTTAACAGCTGGATGTGAGACGGACTTATCCTATGCTATTTGATGCAGTGTCCACGTAGAGAAATTTTATTGCTATATATCTAATTAAACAAAAGTTAAGAAAGATATAAAAGCTCCTTCATAGTCATTTTCAATTCAGGAGCATTTTGGCTGAAAATGCTGGAAGTTCACCCTCAAGCCGACACATGCGGGAATTTGAATGAAACAAAGGTTAACAACAAGTGTGAAAAATCAAGATAAGAGCTGTGGGTGATATGGACTTATATCGTTATCTACTCCATGAAGTGTACAACATAGAGAGTTTCATCTCTGATTATCAAAATATAGAGAAGTCACAGAAAGATGTATACTGCACCCTTTGGAGTCTGGTTGAATTCAGGAGTTTTCATGCTGAAAACACAGCTAACTGGCCTGAAAGTTCTAAATCAAAGGAATTTGAATGGAAAAATTTTAATAACAGTGCCAGAAACATGACTTAAGACTTGTAGGTTAGATGGACTTATATCCTAAGCTATTCAATGAAGTGTACAACATAGGAAAATTTCATCCCTATACATCTAAGTAGAGAAACGTTAAGTAAGATATAAACAGCTCCTTTATAGTCTGTTTCAATTCAAGAGCATTCTAGCTGAAAATGCTTGAAGTTCACCATCAAGGTCAACCCATGCAGGAATTTGAATGAAACAATGGTTAATATCAAGTGCTAGAAATCATGACTTAAAAGGTAGAGTTGAAATGGTCTATATCCTATTCTACTCCATGAAGTGTAATACTTAGAGAATTCACCAATAAATATCAAAGTACAGAGAAGTTTACAGAAAGATATACACTGCAAGCCATGGATCGGTATGATTCAGGAGGTTCTCACTGAAAACAATTCCAGTTGACTGAAAGACTGAAATCCGCAGGAATTGCAATAAAAAAGGGGCTAATAAAAAGTGCTAAAAATCATGTCTAAAGACCTGGGGGTGCGATGGACTATATCCAATTCAACTCCATGAATTGTACAATATAGAGAGATTTTATCTCTAATCTTCAAAATAGAGAGTATTTATAGGAAGATATAAATTTCTTCTTGGGAATCATTTGGAATCAAGTGCATTCTCGCTGATAAGTCTGGCAATTCACATTTCAAGCCGAAATCTGCAGGAATTTGAATGAAACAAGGGTTAAATGCAAGTGGCACAACTCTTGACTTGAGAGCTGGAGGTTATATGGACTTGACGCTATTCCACACCATGAAGTTGAAAACATAGAGAAATTTCAGCTATAAATATCACAGTACAGGGAAATTTCAGAAAGATATATACTGCAACCTTTGTAGTCTGATAGAAGTCAGCAAGTTTAATGCTGAGAACACTGTCTGCACCTTTAGGATGCTGATTGAATTTCAGTGTTTCTTGCTGAAAACACTGTCTGTTGGCCTCAAAGGCCTAAATCAGCAGTAATTTGAATGAAAAAAGGGTTAATAACAAGTGGGAGAAATCATGACTTAAGAGCTTTGGGTGATATGGACTTATATCCTTTTCTACTGTTTGAAATCTGAGCATTCTCGCTAAAAATTCCCCTTAAAAACTGAAATCCAAAGGAATTTGAATGAAACAAGTGTTAATAACAAGTGCCACACCTTTGACTTGATAGCTGAAAGTGATATGGACTTACATGCTATGCCACTCCATGAAGTGTAAAACAGAGAGTGATTTCATCTATAAACATTAAAATACAGGGAAATAACGGAAAGATATGTACTGCACCCCTTGGGGTCTATTGAATTCAGGAGAATACTCCCTGGAAACACTGCCAGTTGGCCAGAAGGCCTACATCAGCAGGAATTTGAATGAAAAAAGGGTTAGTAAAAAGTGGAAGAAATCATGACTTAAGAGCTGGAGGTGAGGTGGATTAATATCCTATGCTATTCGAGATGTATACAGAATAGGGAAATTTCAACCACATACATCTAAGTGGAGAAAAGTTAAGTAAGATATAAACAGCTCCTTTTTAGTCTGTTTTAATTCAGGAGCATTGTGGCTGAAAATGTTGGAAGTTTACCCTAAAGGCCGACCCATGCAGGAATTTGAATGAAACAAAGGTTAATAACAGTACGAGAAATCATGAATTAAGAGTTGTGTGTGATATGGGTTTATATCCTTTTCTACTCCATGATGCAAAAGATAGAGTGATTTCATCAATGAACACCAAAGGAGAGAAAAGTCGCAGAAAGATATATAATGCACATTTTGGAGTCTGATTGAATTCAGCAATTTTTCGCGGAAAACACCGCCAGATTGCCGGAAAGGCCTAAATCAGCAGGAATTTGAATGAAGAAAGGGTTAATAACAAGTGGGAGAAATCATGACTTAAGAGCTGTGAATGATATGTACTTATATGTTTTTATACTTCAGGAAGTGTAAAAGATTGAGAGATTTCAAATATGATCATCAAGTACAGAGAAGTCAGAAAGATTTATGCTGCACCCTTTGGAGTCTCATTGAATTCAAGAGGTTTCTCTCTGAACAAATTGCCAGTTGGTCTGAAAGGCCTAAATCACCAGGAATTTGAATGAAACAATGGTTAATAACAAGTGCTAGAAATTATGACTCAAAAGCTGGAGGTGATATGGACATATCCTATTCTATTCCATGAAGTGTAATACTTAGAGAGTCATCTATAAACATCAATTTACAGAGAAGTTACAGAAAGATATAACCGCCCACTTTGCATTCAGATAAATTCAGGAGGTTCTTCCTGAAAATAATGCCAGTTGGCCTGAAAGAACAAAATCCACAGGAATTGCAATGAAAGAAGGGATAATAACAAGTGCTATAAATCATGTCTTAAGACCTGGTGGTGCCTTGGACTCATATCCAATTCTACTCCATGAAGTGTACAATGCAGACAGATTTCATCTCTAATCATCAAAGGTACAGAGAAGTTACATTAAGATATAAACTGCTTCTTTGGAATCTGTTTGGAATCAGTAGCTCTCTCGCTGAAAAGGCTGGCAATTTGTCTTAAAAGCCAAAATCCACAGGAATTTGAATGAAACAAGGGTTAATAACATGTGCCAGAACCCTTGACATAATAGCTGGAGGTCATATGGATTTATATATTCCACTCCATTAAATGTAAACATTGAGAGACTTCATCTATAAACATCAAAGTACAAGGAAGTCACAGAAAGATATATACTGCACATTTTGGAGTCTCATTTAATTCAGGAGGTTTCTCATAGTAAACACTAAATGTTGGCCTGAAAGGCCTAAATCAGCAAGAATTTGAATGAAAAAGGGTCAATAACATGGGTGAGAAATCATGACTTAAGAGCTGTGGGTGATTTGAACTTATACTCATTTCTACTCCATGAACTGGAAAACAGGGTGATTTCATCTATGATCATCAAAGTACAGAGAAGTCACAGAAAGCTATATACTGCACCATTTGGAGTCTAAATTCAGGAGGTTTCTAGCTGAAAACAGTGCCATTTGGCCTGAAAGGCTTATATTAGGAGGAATTAGAATGACAAAAGGGTTAATAATAAGAGCCAGAAATCATGACTTAAGAGTTGAGGGTGATATGGACTTATATCTAATTCTACTCCACGAAGTGTACAATATAGAGAGATTTCATCTGTAATTGACAATTGTACAGATAAATTAGAGTAAGATATAAACTTCTTCTTTGGAATTTGTTTGGAGTCAGGAGCATTCACGCTGAAAAAGCTGGTAATTTGCCTTAAAAGGTAAATCCACAGGAATTTGAATGAAACAAGGGTTAATAAAAAGTACCAGAACTCTTGACTTGGTAGCTGGAGGTGATATGGACTTATATGCTATTCCACCTATGAAGTGTAAAACAGAGATTTCATCAATAAACATCAACATACAGAGAAATTACAGAAAGATATATACTGTACCCATTGTACTCTGATTGAGTTCAGCAGGTTTCTCGCTGAAAACAATGCCTGTTGGCCGGAAAGGCCTGAATCAGCAGAAATTTGAATGAAAAAGGGGTTAATAACAAGTGAGAGAAATCATGACTCTAGAGCTGGAGGTAAGATGGACTTATATCCTATGCATTTGATGAAGTGTAAAACATAGTAGAATTTCATCCTTTTACATCTAAGTAGAGAAATGTCAAGTAAGATATAAAAAGCTCTTTTGTAGTCTGTTTCATTTCAAGAGCATTCTGGCTGACAACTCTGGAAGTTCACCATCAAGTCCGACTCATGTATGATTTTGAATGAAACAAAGGTAAATAACAAGTGCGAGAAATCATGACATAAGAGCTGTGGGTATATGGACTTATGTCCATTTCAACTCCATGAAGTGTAAAATAAACAGAGATTTCATCTATGATCATCAAAATACAGAGAAGTCACAGAAAGATATATAAGCACCCATTGAATTCAGGAGATATCTCGCTGAAAACACTACTTTTTGGCCTGAAAGGTTTAAATCATCAGTAAGTTGAATGAAAAAAGGGTTAATAAAAAGTGGGAGAAATCATGACTTAAGTGCTGTGGGTGATAAGGACTTATATCCTTTTCTACTCCAAGATGTGTAAAACATAGAGATTTCATCTATGATCATGAAAGTACAGTGAAGTCACAGAAAGATTTATACTGCACCCTTTGGCGTCTGATTGAATTCAGGAGGTTTCACGCTGAAAACACTGAGAGTTGGCCTCAAAGGCCAATATCTGCAGGAATTTGAATGAAAAACGGGTTAACAACAAGTGTGAGAAATCATGACTTAAGAGCTGGATGTGAGATGGACATATAGCCTATGCTATTCGATGAAGTGTACAACATAGGGAAATTTCATTCCTATACATCTAAGTAGAGAAAAGTTAAGTAAGATATAAAGAGCTCCTTTCTAGTCTGTTTCAATTCAGAGAACTCTGGCTGAAAATGCTGGAAGTTCACCCTCAAGGCTGAATCATGGAGGTATTTGAATGAATCAAAGTTAATAGCAAGAGCTAGAAATCATGAATTAAGAGCTGGATGTGATATCGACTTATAGCCTATTCTACTCCGTGAAATGAACTTAGAGAGTTCATCTATAAACATCAAAGAATAGAGAAGTTACAGAAAGATATACACTGCACCCTTTGGAGTTGGACTGAATTCAGGAGGTTGTCACTGAAAACATGCCAGTTGGCCTAAAAGACCGAAATCTGCAGGAAATGCAATGAAAAATATATAATAACAAGTGCGATAAATCATGTGTTCAGAACTGGGGGTGCAATGGACTTAAATAGAAATCTACACCATAAAGTGTACAATGTAGAGAGATTTTACCTCTAATCATCAAAGGTACAGAAAAGTTACAGTAAGATATAAACTGCTCCTTTGGAATCTGTTTCAAACCAAGACCATTCTCCCTGAAAACCCTGGCAATATGCCTTAAAAGCCAAAATCCACAGGAATTTGAAAGAAACAAGGGTTAATAACAAGTGCACGAACTCTTGACTTGATAGTTGGAGGTGATATGGACTTATATGCTCTTCCACTCCATGAAGTGTAAAACAAAGAGATTTCATGTATAACATCAAAGTATGGAGAAAATACGCATATATATATACAGTACTCGTTGGAGTCTGATTGAATTCAGGTTTCTCACTGAAAACATGCCTGTTGGCTTTAAGGCCTAAATCAGCAGGAAATTGAGAAAAAGGGGTTAATAACAAGTGGGAAAATCATATTTAAGAGCTGGAGGTGAGATGGACTTATATACTACGCTTTTTGATGAAGTGTACAACATAGGGAAATTTCATCCATTTACATCCAAGTAGAGAAAAGTTAGTAAGATATTAACAACTCCTTGTATTCTGTTTTAATTCAGGAGCATTGTGGCTGAAAATGTTGGTAGTTCACCCTCAAGGCCGACCCATGCAGGAATTTGAATGAAACAAAGGTTAATAACAAGTGCGAAAATCATGAATTTAGAGCTATGGGAGATATGGATTTATATCCTTTTCTACTCCATGATGTGTAAAACAGAGAGATTTCATCTATGATCATATAAGTACAGAGAAGTCCCAGAAAGATATACACTGCACCCTTTGGAGTCTCATTGAATTCAGGAGGTTTCTCGATGAACACACCACCTTTGCCTGAAAGGCTAAATCAGCAGGAATATGAATGAAACAATGGTTAATCACAAGTCCTAGAAATCATGACTTAAGAGCTGGAGGTGAGATGGACTTATATCCAAATGTACTCCATGAAGTGTACGACACAGAGATTTCATCTCCAAACAAAAAAGAAAAGTGAAGATACAGTAAGTACTCACCCTTTGGAGTCTGATTGGATTCGGGAGCATTCTCTCTGAAAACACTGCCAGTTGTCCTGAAAGGCCTAAATCCACAGGAATTTGAATGAGAAAGTGTTAATAGCAAGTGCTAGAAATCATGACTTCAGAGGTGGAGGGGAAATGAACTTATATCCTATTCTATTCCAGGAAGACTACCATATAGAGATATCATCTCTAACCATCAAATCACAGATATGTTACAGTAAGATAAAAACTGCATCCTGTGCAGTCTTATTGGTTTAAGAATCATTCAGCTCAAAACAGTACCAGTTGGCCTGAAAGTCCTAAATCCCCAGGAATTTGAATGAAAAAAGGGTGAATAACAAGTGCTAGAAAACATGACTTAAGAGCTGGAGGTGAGATGTAATTATATCCTAATCTACTCCATGAAGTGTACAATATAGGGAAATTTCATCCCTAAACATTGAAGTACAGAAAGGTTAAGAAAGATGAAAACAGCTCCTTTTGAGTCTGTTTGGATTAAGGAGCATACTCGCTGAAAACACTGGCAATTCAGCTTAAAAGTCCAAATCCGCAGGAAATTGAATGAAACAAGGGTTAATAACAAGTGCCTAAAATCCTGACTTAAGACTGGAGGTGACATGGACTTACACAATTTCTCCTCCATGAAATGCACAAAATTGAGAGAATTCAT
Source organism: Uropsilus gracilis (assembly GCA_004024945.1). NCBI lineage: Eukaryota > Metazoa > Chordata > Mammalia > Eulipotyphla > Talpidae > Uropsilus > Uropsilus gracilis. Next base: position 4,164 of record PVHY01012933.1, on the reverse strand, counting down.
CATAAAAATAAAAGAACAGAGAAGTTACAGTAAGATATAATCTGCTTCTTTGGAATATGCTTGGAATCAGGAGAGTTCTCCCTGACAACTATGGCAGTTCGCCTTAAGGGCCGAAATCTGCAGGAATTTGAATGAAAGAATAGTTCATAACAAGTGCTAGAATTTATTCTTAGAAGCTGGTGGTGAGATGGAGTTACCCTATTCTACTGCATGAAATGTACATATATAGAGATTTCATCTCTAAACATCAAATACACAGAAGTTACAATAAGATATAAAATGCTCCTTTGGAATCTGCTTGGAATCAGGAGCATTCTTGCTGACAACACAGGCAGTTCGACTTATGGGCTGAAATCCACAGGAATTTAAAGAAACGAGGGTTAATATAAAGTGCTAGAATGTATGACTTAGAAGCTGGTGGTGAGATGGACTTATATCGTATTCTACTCCACGAAGTGTACAACATACGGAAATTTCATCCGTAAACACCTAAGTACTGAAATATTAAATAAGATATACACAGTCCATTTTGAGCCTTTTGGATGCATGAGAGTTCTCCCTAAAAAGCTGGCAATTGCCTAAAGGCTGAAATCCACAAGTATTCGAATGATAAAAGAGAAAATAACAAGTGCTATGAATCACGTCCTAAGACCTTGTGGTGAGATGGATTTATTTCCTATTCTTTTCCCTGAAGTGTACAATATAGAGAGATTTCATTTCTAAACATCAAAGTACAGAAGTTACACTAAGATATAACCTGCACCCTTTGGATTCTTAATGGATTCAATAGCGGTCTCAGTGAAAACACGGCCAGGTTGCCTGAAAACCTAAATCTGCAGGATTTGAATGAAACAATTGGTTAATACCTAGTGCTAAAATCATGACTCAGGCCGGAGGTGAAATGGACTTATCCTATTGTAACCTCCAAGAGTGAACAACATAGAGAGATTTCCTCACTAAACATCAATACAGAGAAGTTACAGTAAGATATAAACTGGTCCTTTGGAATCTGTTTGGAATAGGGACCATTCTCGCTGACAACTCTGGCAGTTCTCCTTAAGGGCCAAAATCCGGAGGAATTTGAATGAAATAAGGTTTAAGAACAAGTGCTAGAATGTGTGACATAGAAGCTGGAGGTGAGATGGACTTTTATCCTATCCTACTCCATGAAGTGTACAACATAGAGAGATTTCATGTCTAAACATCAAAGAACAGAGAAGATCCCGTAAGATATATAGTGCACACTTTGGAGTCTGATGGAATACAGAACTGTTCTCTCTGAAAACATTGCTAGTTGGAATGCAAGGCTTAAATCCACATCAATTTGAAACAAGGGTTAATAACAAGCACTAGAAATCATGACTTAAGAGCTGGAGGTGAGATGATCTTATAGCCTATTCTAATGCATGAAGAGTACAAGATAGAGAGATTTATTCTCTAAATAGCAAAGTACAAAAAATTCATATAATTTAATCACTTGCTTTGGAGTCTGTTTGGGTTCAGGAGCATTGTGTTTTAAATGACGGAAGTTCACCCTAAAGACCAACATATGCAGGAATTTGAATGAAACAAGGGTTAATAACAAGTGCTAGAAATCATGTCTTACGACATGGAGTGGACTTTTATCCTATTCTACTCCCTGAAGTGTACAATTTAGGGAAATTTCATCCATAAACTTCTAAGTACAGAAAAGTTAAGTAAGATATAACAGCTCATTTTGAGTCTTTTTGGATTCAGGAGAGTTGTCCCTAAAACACTGGCAATACTCTTAAAGGGCAAATTCTCCAGGAATTGGATTGAAAAAATGGTTAATAACAAGTGCTAGAAATCATGACTTAAGACCTGGGTTGAGATGCACTTATAGCCTTTTCTACTCCATGAAATGTAAGACATAGAGAGATTTCAACTCTAAAAATCAAGTACAGAGTAGTTGCAGTAAGATATAAGCTGCTCCTTTGCAATCTGTTAGGATTCAGGAGAATTTTGCTGACAATTTTGGCAGTTTACCTTTAGGGCCGAAATCTGCAGGAATTTGAATGAATCAAGAGTTAAGAATAAGTGCTAGAAATCATGACTTCACAGCTGGAAGTGAGATGGACTATATACTATTCGACGCCATGAAGTGTAGAACATACAGAGATTTCATATATAAACATCAATGTACAGAGAACATACAGAAAGTCATATATTGCACCCATTGGAGTCTGAATCAATTCAGGAGCTTTCTTGCTGAAAACACTGCAAGTTGGTCTTAAAAGCCTAAGTCCACAGGAATTGAATGAAACAAGGGTTAATAACAAGTGCTGGATATCATGACTTGAGAACTGGAGGGAAGGTCACATATTCTATTCTACTCCATGAAGCGTAAAACATAGAGAGATTTCACTCAAAACATTAAAGTGCAGAGGAGTTACAGTAAGATAAAAACTGCTCTTTTGGAATCTGCTTGGAATCAGGGCGATCTCTCTGACAAATGGCAGTTTGCCTTAATGGCCGAAATCCACAGGAAATTGAATTAAACAAGGGATAATAACAAGTGCTAGAATTTATGACTTAGAAGCTGGAGGTGAGTTGGACTTATTTCCTATTCTACTCCATGAAGTGAACAACATAGGGAAATGTCATCCCTAATCATCTAAGTACAGAAAAGTTAAGTGAGGTATAAACAGCTCGTTTTGAGACTGTTTGGATTCCGGAAAATAATTGCTGAAATCACTAGCAATTCTCCTTAAAGTCAGAAATTCGCGGGATTTGAATGAATCAAGGGCTAACAACAACTTGCACAAATCATGACTTAGAGCTGGAGGTGAATAGATTTCTGTCCTATTCTACTCCATAAACTATAATATAGAGAGATTTCATCTCTAAACATCAAATTACAGAGAGGTTACAGTAAGATATCAACTGCTCCTTTAGAATGAGTATGGAATCAGGAGCTTTCTTAAACAACTCTGGCAGTTCACCTTAAGGGCCAAAATCCACAGGAATTTGAATGAAACAAGGGTTAATAACAAGTGCTAGAATTGATGAATTAGAAGCTGGTGGCGAGATAGACCTATATCCTATTCTACTCCAGGAAGTGTACAACAAAGGGAAAGTTCATCTGTACACATATAAGTACAGAAAAGTTAAGTAAGATATAAACAGCTCATTTTGAGTCATTTTGGATTCAGAGAGTTCTCCCTAAAATGCTCTCAGTTTGCATTAGGGGCCGAAACCCACAGGAATTGGAATGAAAATGGGAAAGTAACAAGTGCTATATATAATTTCTTAAAACCTGGAAGTGAGATGGACTTAATGCTACTCTACTCTATGAATAGTACAATACAGAGAGATTTCATCTCTAAAAATCAAAGCACAGACATTTTAAGTAAGATATAAACAGCTTCTTTGGAGTCTGTTTAGATTCAGCAGAGTTCTGGTTGAAAAGGCCGGAAATTCACAATACAGGCTGATACATGGAGGAATTTGAACGAAACAAGGGTTAATTAAAAGTGCCAGAAATCATGACTAAGAGCTGGATATGAAATGAAATTCTATCCTATTTACTCCATGATTGTAAAACATAGAGAGATTTTACCTATAAACATCAAAGTAAAGGGAAGTTACAGAATGATATACACTGCAACCTTAGAAGTCGGTCTGAATCAGGAGGTTCTCACTGTAAATACCAGTTGGCCTGAAAGACCGAAATCGCTGGAATTGCAATGAAAAAAGGGATAATAACAAGTGCTATAAATCATGTCTTAAAACCTGGGGGTGCAATGGACTTAAATCCAATTCTACTCCATGAAGTGTACAAAATAGACAGATTTCATCTCTAATCATAAAGATACAGAGAAGGTACAGTAAGCTATATACAGCCCCATTAGAATCTGTTTGGAATCAGGAAAATTCTGGCTAAAAACACTGGCAATTTGCCTTAAAGCCAAAATCCATAGGTTTTGAAAGAAACAAGGGTTAAAACATGTGGGAGAAATCATGACTTAACAGCTAGAGGTGAGATGGACTTGTATCCTATGCTATTCGATGAATGTAAAACATAGGGAAATTTCATCCCTATATATCTAAGTAGAGAAAAGTTAAGTAAGATATAAACAGCTCCTTTGTAGGCTGTTTCAATTCAGGAGGAATCTGGCTGAAAATGCATGAAGTTCACCCTCA
>PVHY01012932.1:5355-42955 GCA_004024945.1 Uropsilus gracilis | reverse complement strand
TTTTTTTGATAGCAAAAGTAGGTTTTGACTGTTGGGTAATGAATAGTTTTATTGGAAGTGGCAATTAACTAAGAAACTGGTTTTTTTTTTTTAAATAAATGACCAAATTGTTGCTTGAGAATATTGAAAAGGTGTTCCATACTTTGCTATGATTCTAGACAACTAGTATCCTGCAAATTCCACAGACATACAAACAAGCACACTGAGTGCCACTTCTTATTTTTTTTAAAAATCACAAGCAAGTCCCATGGGCAAGGACCCCAGCCCACAGCCCCAGTGTGTAGAAAATGACACAAGAGCTCAATGAAGGACATAATGCCCTGATGGGGTCTGGCAATCCCCAATCCTGCTAAAAAGGACCCTAAACACGTCCCATGGCATAAGATGTTATACAAGTTCCCAGTCAAAGACCTCCCCCCCAAGCAACAATGACCCCCAGAATAACTGGTAAGCACCACACACTCATGAGGAGAACAAAACTGTGTCCAGCAGTGGCTCCATCCACAGATGTGTGGCTCTGAAAGCAAATAATGGGGAAATAGATAACATGACAAGCAGTAACATGAGACCTCAAGGGAATACTACATCACAGAAAGCAAACAAATCTCCAGAACCCAATCATAAAGATAAAGATAGAGATCTGCTCTTCCTATTAGACACAGAATTCCAACTTGACATGATAAAGAAATTTAAAGGACACAGGGGAAACATAAAAAAAAAAAGCAGATCATTTATAAATAAGAAAATTCAAGGGAAAAATGAATGTCCTGTGAAATAAAATGAACAAACAGAAAATCAAAATTGATACTCTAAATAAGAAAATAATGGACTTGCAGGTTGTGAAAAAAATCAATAAGTAGATTTAAAAAACTGCAAGCCTAGAACACTATCTTAAAAAAAAAGAAAACAGAATACTGTATCCTACAAGGCTGTCCTTCAGGTATGAGGGAGAAATAAAGGACTTCTTAGAAGAAACTCAGTTTGAAAAAACTAAAACTCCTTCCAAGAAATATTAAAAGGAGTTTCAATATCCAAGCCAAAAGGAGGAATAGCCACCAAAAAAAAAAAGTGAACAAGAAAATACATAATAGAATTGCAAATTTTAGTATAAAATTGCAGCAGCAATCTTTTGTATATCAATAAATATTTGACCATAAAAGGGCTAAACTCACCAATTAAAAGACAAAGAGCTATCTGACTGGATTAGGAAACAGAATCCACTTTCTCCATCTACAGGAGACAAACCTGTGTTCCAAAGAAAAACAAGGTCTCAAAGTAAAGGTTTGTAAAACAATTTACAGACAAATGAGACCCAAAGGAAATAAGGACAGTCATACTAATACCTGAAATATATATTTCCAGTTAAAGGGGTAACAAGAAATAAGGATGGACACTATATAATAATGAGGGGAACTTTATAATAGGAAGACAACATTCATAGGTGTATATTCACTAAATAAAGGAATACCAAAATAGTCTTTTTGAAATACCAATGTAGTTTTTTAAGTCTTAGCTAGAGCAATTGATAAGAGAAAGATATACAAGTAATACTAACTGGGAAATAAGAAGTAAAGATATTATTTGCAGATAAAATGATAATATACATAGGAAACCCTAAGGTGCCACTGGAAAACTAATTAAAACAATAAAATAAATCAATGAAATGGCAGGTTGCAAAGACAACACACAAAATCAGTGGCCTTTTTTCTTATCCCTCAAAGTCAGAGATAGTCCCTTTTTAACATTTGGATGCCAGCTCCACACTCTTTTCACCGTGTTACATCATCTCTCACTTGAGCATGTTCAATTCCTCCAGCCAGGTGAATAGTGGAATTACTGCCCTAGTTTCATTTTTCATGCAAAGAACTTACCCTAGTTCAAGATTAATCTGAAACATTAATTTGCCTTCCAATGGAATATTACACATAGTTGAAATTCACTCATATATCAAGAATTAACTTGCATGCACTTGGCTTCATCTTCCAAGCCCATCAAGTCAGATGTATAAATCCCCAGGGCAAAACTTTCAGCACATTATCACTGGGTATAGAGCAGTAAAGTCCTTACACGAACCTGGTAGTACAGGAATTTCTCAGGACAAGTTGTTAACTTGGGAGCAGGTGATCCTTTTCAGAAGCATGCTCCTCCTCTCCAAGCATCATCAGAGATGATAAAACATCTGGGTGGAAAACCTAAAAGCAGCAAAAGACCTCATACTTAACATTTTTCCTTACAAATCACACTCTGCTGTGGGTCCCCACCCTCACAGATTCAGTACTCCACTCAACTCTTCCCTGAGTCCCCTCAAGTTCTGTGGAGTCATAAACAAAGTGTCCTGTGACCAACTTATTGATTGAACATTTCATCTTCCACCTTCCAGAGAGAAACTGACTTTTCTCTTAAGACAACACATTTTCTATGGCTTCACAGGAGGAGAGGGTGTCAGCTTCACTCCCCACTGCTCCAAAACCCTCTACCTCTTTCTAACCTTGGTAGTAAATGTCTGCTCTTTAAAACTTTGACTTTCCAGTAATGTCCTCCACATGGCCATCACTCCTAAAGGACATTAGCGCCAGTCTTACTGCTTTTCTTCTCTACGTGAAGATCTGATGTCAACCTGGGCGACATGACATCCACACAGATGACACAACATCTTACCTTTTTCCTTGGTTTTCCCACTGCCAGAAACTCTTGTCTAGTTCACTCTCAGTTAATTTAGACTCTAAAAGGAATGTTCAAATCTACATTAACACATCCTGCTTTGGCTCCAACCTTCTCTCCTGTCATCTATCTATGGCTATTGTTCTTGCTATTGTTCATCTATATTTGGCTATTGTCCAAAATCACAATGCCTTCACTTCATTCCAAACTATTAACCCATTTTCATTTCAATGTTTTTCTCTCAAAATTAACCCAAATATTTCAATTCTTCAAGTATCATTAACCAATATTCTGCATTCCCTTGAACATTCGCTTTTCATAGTACCCATACAAAACACCCACTTTGTTTTTACTGTTTTATTCCAATGTTAAATTGGAATACAACATAGTATATTTCTTGCATATCATTTTTTGTTCTGATTGGTTTTATTGCTTATTTAGATTTTTTGTTTTTCTATTTATAATTCATTAGTATTTTCTTAATCCTGTTTGGTATAGTATATCATCATGCCATGCACTTGAAAATGTTGTGTAGAACAGAATTTGTCCTGGTAATATGTAATAATCAAGCTTGTTTGCAGTCAGAAACAAGCATATCCAAGTATTCTGAACTGCATACTTCTTTTCTTTGCAGTCTGGGAAAAATTAGCTAATTTTTAACTATAAATTTATAATATATCTTTATCTCCTTATATACATGAAGTTGATGAGTTGGAGGTGAGAGTGTCAAGTAAGGGCAGGAGAGAGCTAGAAACAAATTCTTCTTGTCTCTACATTTAAACCATAAGCCCTTCAAACTTCATTCAGTCCAGGGCAAATGGTTGCATTGGTAATAACCTGCAAAAAGACAACTGACAAGAGGGTGAAGAAAGACTAGAATGGAGTGTGTATACTTTATCCACTGATATATATACCATAGGTTGGAAGAAGTGTCTTCTAATTTATATAAAAGCATATTCCAAACAACTTTTTTTTCCATCTACTCCAATGCTAAGTCTCCAACTCCAAAATTCATAAAACAAGTCAGTCCATACAAACAATAGCTGCTCTCCCTTTTTCTCCCTTTTTCCACTCCTTCCAATTAGAAAAATATTATCAAAGGAGGTAACTAATTATGTGCAGTGTGTATAATCAGATATATAAGAATTTGATCCCACCTCAAGTTCTGGGAGAATAATACCTTAGACAAATTATTTGCCCACTTTGAGCCTTACTTTCCTTAATCTTTAAAGTGAATAGATAAGTTTCTATAAATCTTAAATCACACTTGAATAAAGAAGTACAAATGGTCAATAGGCATATAAAAAATGCTCAACATCACTAATTATCAGGGCAATGCAAATCAAAACCATAATAAGATACCTCTCACACCAGTTTAAATGGCCCATAGAAAAAAACTGGTGTGGATGTGGAGAGAAAGGTATACTTCTATATTACTGATGGGAATGCAAACTGATCCAGTCACTAGGGAAAGCTATGTGGAGGACCCTTAAACTACTGAAAATAAAACTACCATTTGATCCAGCAAACCCACTTTTGGGAAACTACTCAATGGTTACTAAGACACTAATTCAAAATTATACCTGTACTTCGATGTTTATAGCATCGCTATTTACAATAGCCAGGATATGGCAACCCAAATGCCCCCAAACAGACAAATGGATCAGAAAGTTGTGATATATGTATACAATGCAATACTATTCAGCCAAAAAAGACAAACTTGTGTCATTCACAACAATATGGATGGAGCTAGAAGGAATCATGTTAGTGGAAATAAGCCAGAAAGAAAAAGAGAAATACTGGGTGGTCTCACTTATATGCAAGATATAGGGAAAACAAACAAACAAATGTACAGAAAAATTTAAAACTGTCAGTTAGAATTGAAGCATAGAGCCAGAGAGGTGGATGGGGGAATAAAATCAGGTCACAAGAATGGGCATAAGAGATTAAGATGATAGTTCACAGGTGACAAGGTGGTGGGAGAACCTTGGAGTAGATAATGATGTGGGAAAAAAGATATATATATATATATATACACACACACATATGTGTGCAATCAATTTTTTAAAACAAAATTAATTATTAAAATATTAAATGAGATAAAGTAAGTGAAGTTTCTCATGCAGAACCTATCATATAGCAGGAATTTAATAAATATTTGCAGATAATTAACAGGAATGCAAGATACATGGATAGACGGATAGATGGATGGATGGATGGATGGATGGATGGATGGATGGATGGATGGATGGATGGATGGATGGATGGATGGATGGATGGATGGATGGAGCAAGATATAGACTTTGGATATCTCCATTTACACTACTTTTATGAATAAATATATGCCCCATATGTTCCATATGATGAAAGATGACATTGCAAGAGAGAATACTAAGAAAGAAACAAGGGGGAAAGTTTTGATAAATGACATTTATTTTTTAAATTTCCTTCATTTATGTGTTTGATAACCAGAGTTTTACTGCTGATACTCAAGTAATAATCTGTAGGTTAGAAAATTGTCCATCACTCAGATCTCTGAAACCTTACACATAAACTCAAATATATTGTGATTTTATTAATAATTTATGTGAAATACTAGCATTGTAGATGGCTTGATTTTACTGATAACTTCACAGTGTCACCCTGGTTGTAAGCAAATAGTACTAATCTAATTCCATAAACATGGGGAGAGTAAAATTGATATGAATTAATTTCAAACAAACTTAGAAAAAAATGAACAAATAATCATAATAAAAGCAAATAATAATTTCTTATTCTTTGACTTTTAAGTGTATATATTAAGTTACAGGAATTTAAATAGAGCACCAACATGTCATTATTGCCACATTTAGATGTTCTGCATTAATTTCTCTTTCTCTTCCTCACAAACACACACATTAACACTCATACATATACCCATAAGTGATGAAGAAAAAAAAGATTGAAAAATTGACTCCCAAATAACATAAATAACTCTGACTATTATTTAAAATACCATGTTGGTGAAATGAGTGTGAATCCACTTCAACCAACAGGCTATAAAATGATATGCATATCTACATATAATGAAAGCAGTTAAAAATAATGCAGTGTCTTTTTAAAAACCTAAAAGTAATTAAACATGAAAAAGTAGAATGAGTAGTCTTCAAGCACCATAAATTATTACAAAAAGAATAAAATTTCTCTTTTTAAAAAAGATTAATTTTATTAAGATAGTCAAAACAATCTTATGAACAAAATTATAATTCCACAAATCCTTCTGAATACACATTGTGTACCAGATGCAGTTCAGCTGGACATACATCAGTGACCAAATAAATAAAAACTGTCTCCCTGGAGCTTAAATTTAGTGGGAGTAAGACCACCGCTCTTTACTTGGCTAACTCTTCAGCATTATGAAGAAGCCACTGCATAACTGATTTTTTTTCTTCTAATTTTTAAATCTTAAAAGAGGGACGATCATATCTTTTAAAAAAATGAATAAATTGAAGTCCCTTGGATATGTAAATTTTGGAGGAATGATGTATTGATTTTATTTCACAGTAGAGAAAAAAGAGACAATGTGGATAGACAGTTCCCAGGAAGATTTTCTGATAACTCAGTCAAATCAACTTATATTCTATTCCCATTTATTCTACCATTTATTCATGTATCCTCAAGCAAAATTGTTTATTAAACTGGTACTATAAGGGAAAATCAAAAGGGGTTTCATGAACTGAGTTTTAAAAATTGATTAGAATTTGAGAATATGTTATAAACTGGTAATAATTTGAGTGACAGGGTCTTAGAAGATTTGCTTCGAGGATTGTAACTGGAGACGTTTGCAGAAGACTAATTATGGAGGTCTTTCTTTACCATACTAAGGATATAGTTTACCAGGAAGTTTTCAAATAATGTTGAAGTAGAGAGGGTCCCTTGAAAAGATTTTCAGTTTGAAAAGTTCTATTTTAGTCTACGGCCATACCACCCTGAGCGCGCCCGATCTCGTCTGAAAAGTTTTATTTTAGGTAACACAAAATATGGTCCACACCCCAGTGTAATAAAAATTAACTTGATTAACTTGATTACATTCATATAAGATTAGATTCTGAGGTTTTTGTTGAGCATCAATTTGGGAGTACAGGAGCTATTGCAATATTCTAGTCAAAAATAAGGATGAGTTAAATCAATGGTAGTTATAGAAACAAAAAAGGGAAAAAAGTTTATAGGAGTTTGAGATGGTATACTCAATCTGGTTTAATAAATATTAAATATGATTGATTTCATTGATGATCCAATTACTGGTCTTCCTCTTGATATGAAATTATGTTGTCCTCTCCCCCTCTGAGCATGACCATTTTATTTCTTTATTTATTGATGGAGAAAATATCAAAGATAACTCCAGTAGTTTGCTTGACTAGAAAACATAAAAGAAAAAGTAGGAAATATTCTGTCTTTATAAATGTCATTCTCTCCATTAAATGCAATACTTTCCTAATTTCATATGTCTAAGTACAGATAGACCAGGGTAGCTTATATATTGTCAACCTTTTCCAAGAAGCATTGTCTTGTGACCATACAAACTAATTACACACTCGTTTAATATTATGATTACTTATTTTTATCACATCTCACTTTTCCTCACATCCTTGCATCAAACCAGTTCTATGCTTTTTATATGGATGAAAATTCTTTCAAGGTGTAACTCACTCTTAGTACCACCTTATGGATCACAACTTGCAAAAAAAATAAACCAAGATAATACTCTCACACCTTGTAAAACAAAATCAACTCAAAATGAATAAAAGACTTGGATGTGAGGCCTGCAACCATAAAATACATGGAGGAAAACCTGGACAAAACCCTCCATGGATTTCACTTCAGAAATTCATTTCTGGAAACAACTATAGCTGGCAAAAAAGTGAAGGAAAACATAAACAGCTGGAACTATATCAACCTAAAAAGTTTCTGTACAGTGAAAGAGACAATAAACAAAACAAAAAGAAACCCAACTGACTGGGAGAAAATTTTTGCCCTCCAGACAAATGATAAGTGGGTGATAACAAATATCCACAAAGAGCTCCTACAGCTCAACAAAAACAAAGCAAAAAGCCGAGTCAAAAAATGGGGAGAAAAACTAAAAAGACACTTCACCAAAGAGGAGATACAGATGGCTATTAGGCATATGAAAGAATATTCCACATCACTAATAATCAGGGAAATGCAAATTAAAACCACAATGAGATACCATCTTACACCAGTAAGAAAGGCCCATATTAAAAAAAACAGACAACAACAAGTGTTGGCGCAGATATGGAGAAAAAAAAATTCTCATACTGTTGACAGGAGTGCTGGTGGTTCAGCCACTATGGAAGACGGTGTGAAGGACCCTCAAACATTGAAAGTGGAATTACCATTTCACCCAGCAATTCCTCTACTGGGAATCTACCCAGAGAACATGAAAATACTAAATTAAAAAGGACACTTAAAAGCCCAACGTGCACTTTCAAAATGCAAGGAAGAAGGCTCCAAAACTTGTGTTTTTAGATCCCACTTCTACCCAAATCAATAAAGACACACAAGCATTTTTAAATGGTGAAATGAAAAGCTGCAGACAGAAAAGCGGGACAGACCCCTTGGCACAAGCAAAGGGCAGCAGGTCTTGCACCAAAAGAATGACCAACAGAGCAGTGAAATCCAGAAAGGCGAACCAAGCCACTAAGACCGTGGGACTGTGTAAGGGTGCCCTCTCACAGGCGCAGGATTGGGTACGTGACAAGATAGTCGACACTGTGAGTGAGACAGAACCACGTGTGTCCAGTATCACTCCTGCTAGCCAAAAGCACCACCCAGAAGGCCCCACGATGTCCCACCCAAAGGAGGTGCCTTTAGATGTCAAGATAAAAGAATCTTTTTCTCCTCAACGTGATGTATAAACTCAGCCTCATGCACCCTGGAAGAGTCATCGCCCTCCACTGTGGATTTCAACTTCCAGACCCAGCTCCCAGTACTCCACCTCTGACTTGAACAACCCAAAGAAAATGAGCATCAAAGTCAAAGCAACAAGAAGCCACCTTAACGTGTCTGTGAAGATGCATGTGTCCTTTGGTCTCTAACCCACAGCAAGGGTTTTGAGTAAAGGTGGTGCTTTTTTTCCTGTAAAAAAAAAAAAGGACACTTATACGTGCATGTTTGTTGCAGCTCTGTTTAAAATTGCTAAGATATGGAAACAACCCAATGCCCCAAAACCAATGAAAGACTGAAAAAAATGTGGTATAGGTACACAATGGAATATTATGCATCCATCAAGGAGAACGAACATATGTCATTTGCAGCAACATGGAGGGAGCTAGAAGGACTCATATTAGCAGAAATAAGTCAGAAAGAAAAAGAGAAATACTGGATTGTCTCACTTATATGAAGGATATATGGAAAAACAAACAAACGAATAAGAAAAATTAGAAACAACCAACAGAACTGAATGATAGAATGAGAGAAGAGAAGGGAGAAGAAAACAGGGGAGGCAGAGGGCACAAAAGAATAAGGTGGTTACAGATGTTAAGGAAAGTAAAAACCCCAGGGTACAAAATAATGTAATATATATATAATAAATTAAAATAATTTTAAAAAGTAAAAATGTAGGGAGGGTGGGGAATAAGGGGTACATACAATCATGTGAACATGACCAATATTGCATGATAATTACAAAATTAAAATTTTTTAAATAAATGAATTAATCAGAGTTCAATAAATTCAACAAGAGAAACAAACACTTAAAGGTGTGTATCTACATGAATTATTATAGAATTGTAGAAACTATTATAAATATTTCTGTTAAGTTACTGTAATCATATTCAATATTAGGGAAGAAATTAAAATGACTGATGTAAATGGAAGAGAGAAAGGCTAACTCGCAACACCAGGGTGAAACTAGAACCCACAGGTACTTGCTGCAACCTAATCAGGCTTTCACTAGCTCTTATTTTCATGGTGTGCATGTTTTGCAAAATAAACCCCTCTCTTCTTCATCATAGAACTAAACAAGCACCTGGCCCAGGAATAAGAAAATTAATCAAAAACTCCAAGAAAAATGAAACAGCTCCAGATCTAGTTTCTCCATCCCACTCCTCTCCCAGCAATTGAGGACTCAAGTGAGCTGAAATAGTACCTTCCTTGGCCTTCTGGGTATAAAAATGAAGACTGCTGATTTTGCATTGTTGAAATTTTGCATACACACACACACACACACACACACACACACCACCTCTTGTCACTCAGGCCAAGAGGAAACTTGAAGAAATCTGAGAAATGACTTTGAGCTTAGAAGACCACCACTATGTCACAAAGCTACACACTGTCAGCATGGCACCTATCTATGCCTTTAATCCAAGTCTAACTCCCAAATAAAGGCAACAACAAAGTCATGCTTCCAGTTAATATAAGACAACTATCTCCTATAACACTGAGAAAATGTGAAGGCCTTTTGCTATTTTAAGGGATATTCATTCAACTCTTAATCATGGTAGAGCAAGGGTAGTCTTCCTCTAATTGTTCAGCTTCAGCCCCCAGTCCAAGGGGTCTCTTTCTCAGACTGTCACTGACATATGATTCTGCTGGGCCAAGAGTGATGGTCAGCAGCCTACAAATGTTCTATTGCTCTTAGTTTCCTGACATAAATGCTTTTCTTTGAGGTCTCAGAGGGTTACTTTCCCTTGTTTGCCCACCCCTGTGTGATTTCAGAATTAGCAAATGTAGATGAGGCAATTTAAAATTGCATTAAGAATAATAATTTTATGATTGTATTGTTCATTGACAATATTTCAAGCAATTATTGAATTTCTCCGAGGTTAAATAATGTATCCCTCTATCAACTAAAAAATCAGTCGGAATTTTTATATTTTCCATCTGCAAATTGATTTTCTATTTAAATTGTGCTTTATATGCACAATTTAAATAGAATTTAATTTTATATGCAAAAGTTAAATAAGCATTAAATTTGGAAGGGACTTAGTCAATGGTTACAAGTCTCACAGAACTATTTAAAATCTGTCTACCTGTTCTTATTGATTTGCATTTCCTTCTTTTTCACATGTAAAGTACAAACTACTTGACTAATCTTCACATATTTAATTGCTTTCTCTGAATCCTGGACTGAGGCCAAAACCTTTCCATTTTTTTTTTTTACCCCTGTGACTCTGGGACATGGTGTTCAGCTGAGAATTAACTGAGGAATTACCATTAAGACAAATAAAGTTATAATGACCAGTTAAGCAGGAAGTGAAAAGAATTCTAAAGATAATTATTAACTGATTTTTTAAATAGCCATTTTCATCCTTAAGTGCCTTCAAGGACTTCCTCTTGGTTTAATTTTAGTATTTCATGCATTTTTATGGATGGTTCATTTTTTAATAATTTAATATTCCATTTCTTAATAATTATTTTTATTATATCATGTTACTTATACATTGTAAAAACTAATGATCTCATATTGTGAAAGCATTTTAATGCTATCAATAGTGTAAAAACTAGAAGTACTAAGTTAGTTTCATGTAAATTAACCAAGTTAATATACACAAAATCTCTGAAGTAAGTGCTATTATAATTTTCTTTTTTTTTTTAATGAGGAATTTGGGCTTTAAAGAAGTAACTTGCCAATAGGTGGCAGAAACACTACAAGAAGGTGCGGATCAAGTCATTCTGAACCACTGTGTTTTATCATGTAATGCTAATACTTTATATTACATAATGCTTCACAAATCAAAAAATCTATCTTGTCATTTTTCATCAAAATACAAATTTCTATGCTTCAAAGAACTTATATATATTTTTATATCAGTAGCATGATAAATCCAGGATACAAACTCTTGTTTTCTTTCCATTTGTGTTCTTTCTTCTTACTCCGTTTTCTATAAAATAAATTAGTCTGTAAATTGCATAAAAAACAGGAAAATTTCTTGGTTTTTTTGTCAGATCACAGTATACACTAAAATAGTCAAAATTTACTTGTTAAATGAAAACTTTTTTGCATAGTAAAAGACATTTGTTCTCTAATAGTGCATGACTATAAATTCATAATTAAAGGCTATATTATAAAAATAGTGCTTTATGGTCTAATTTGCTCAATTTATTTCATTACTTGATATATCAAATAGTATTGCACTGCCTAAGGAGTTAGAAGATTTGACTTCTGGTCCTGTTTTATCAGTAACAAGTGAATTTGGATGACGGGATTAATAATCCTTAGATTATTAAACAGTTCTAGTCTTCAATTTCCTTGTCTACACAGAGGGTCCTTCAAATTCTAGACAGCACTCTGCAACTTCAGTAATTATGATAAATAGTATTTCCTTATAAGATCATTTCCCTGTGCTTTACAGTGTCAGTGGCAAGAGAGAAAACTACACAAATTTCATTCAACAGGGAAGCTTTAAAGAATGCATGGGTGAATTACAGAAAAACATAGATGGTGCATTGTCTCCCTAAGAGAGGGGAAATGAATGTTACTAATAATGCATTGAGCTCTTTCTGTGTTCCAGACACCTTGTTAAATGTTTCATATGCATAATCTCTTGTTAAGCAGTTGAAAAGCACCCCAAGAACTTGAACAATTCACCCAGAAATGTTGATTGGGTACAGCTAAACCTGCTCCTTAGGCTCTGGCTCCTACCAACGTTGTTTACAATCTATTTTTGCTTTTGCACCCTTTCACAGCACTGTTTTATTTTTCCATGATGACGTTTTCATCCTGTATTTTTCCAAGTATTAAACATTCAGTTTATTCATAGCTAAGAATCATAAGCTACAATTAACTACGTGATTTTTATTATATAGTTAATATACACACATACAATTATCTACATATAACATAGATTCTATCCAAAGCCTCAAAAACTTCACTTATTTATGAACTTCAGGCAGTTAAAATTTGACTTAATGAAAAGGGGGAAAAATTAAAACTGTAAAGACAATGCCTGTCAATAATAAGAATCTATTTGTATTTCAATATGCACTAAAACCCATTACTTTTTTTTATTTTCCATAGGTATAAATGTTATAGTAATGTGTTGATAAAAATTATTATCTGAACTTGTTTCCAAGAAAAGTTTTGTGTAAGGACAGGAGAGTTGTAAATTTAGCAGTGCATTATTCTCACGTTGATTCAGAGGCTATTAAGCCTCTGAATACAAATAGCATCTTAGTGGTTTGGAATTAGACTACAACACAGAATATTCCACAAGAGTTCATTTTTCAACCTGTTTCATATTATATGCACAATACTAAAGTCCTAAGTACAAGATTTTAGAACCTTAAATGAGGATAATATACTAATAAGTATCTGGCAGGTGTCAAGAATCAGTATGGATCTCTTTAATGAATGGATAACATTTTATTCTCTCAAAAACAATATATTATCTTTATTGAGCAACTACTTGATGCCAGGCATTTTTCTAAACAATAGCAATACTGTGGGCAATGTTCCACTGTTCTTTTACTAAGAAATAGCATACCAAGAGCAAGATTTTTTATATTATTTCAGACACATACTCAGGTTTATGTATTTAAAGGAAACCAACTAAAACACTTCAACAAATAAAATCCTTACCACTTATGTCTCTTTAAGAGTAATTCAAAATGCAAAGAGCCAATCAAATATGGTGAGCCTTATTTTCAATTTTGATTAACTGTATAGGGGTGAATCTTTGGGTATTAAAGCATACTTATTTCAGGTTTGTTCACTGAAAGGCAATACAAAAGATGCAAAGAAAATACAGTTTTTGTATTGTGTTCAAATTAAAATACAATTGATTTTTTAAAACATAATGTTTTTAGTTATTTGGACTGGAATGACTGAATCAAAATAACAAAGAAGAAAATAAGTTATGTGTTTCCTCAATGTAGATTTAGTACTTCACACCAAGCTTAGAGTTAGCATAGTAACAATGCCTTTAAAAGCTAAGCAGCATTCAGCTATACAGGGTTCTGAAAAAAATATGAATTTGTATTTCTAAAATTAAATACTGAAGAGAAAAGAACTTACAATTAGTTGAAACGTGGAAATTCCTAGTTCTTTGAGGCATTCCAGCCTTGTTACTTCAGTTAAAAATATAAGGTATTCTCTAGAGAGACTACAACAAAATAGGGAAAATGCAAATAATTTAGTTGGTTTTTAAAAAGAATCTATTGAACACACTTAAAAAAGTAAACAAGAAAATCTTGAGCACTAGATATTTAGAAAACCATGAATTTAGTCACCAATTTACAGAAAAAGCATCTGGGTTCTAATATGTAATCTTGATTAATTCATATGATGCACATTTCATTTCACTTTCATGCAATAATCTCATATTCAGTTGTTCAGTGCTGAACTTTTTTTTATATTTGTATCAATGTTTCCATTTTTAGCAACACTTTTCCATACTTAAACCTAAAATAAAATACAACTATTCAAAAAATTTGAGTAGTCATACTTTTAAAGAAACAGTGCAATTCTATTTGCAGAAATTCAAATCTGGGTTATCAGTTAGATTCCAGGAAGAACAATTTACCCTACCCCAGATAACCAGTGAATATATTTACAAACTTTCACTGAAAACAATACACTGAGCAAGATGCTTAGAGACAAGCAGAAAGTTGTTATCATTCATGTAGCCAGGGTCAGAGAGCAGTCTTAGAGTATACAAATGACTGGATCCCAGAAGATTGAGCATCCCAGTTGTAACCAAACACATGGAAGATGGTAACCACTGCCAGAGACTCAGTGTCAAATTCAAGAAAGGAGCCAGGAAGAAATATCACATCTTTTAGCCACTCAGGTCACCTTACTAGCTAAACTAACAAGATACCAGAACCAGAATCCTAACCAATATCCCAGTGACTAAACCCAACCAGAAGTCATGCAGCAAGACCATGGCTCACACTCCCAAATGGAACAAGACACAGAAGGATAGAGAATGAATTTAAGAGGTCTCTGATGGCAACAGAGATTACTTAGCATTAAAAATATACTTAACATTTAAGAGAGAACTTCAGAAAGTAAACTGTGGTTCTTGGAGTTCACTAAGTGACAGGAGCATTAAAAGAAAAAGCATTGAAACCCTAAGGAAATGGTTTCAAACCTATATGAGATGTTCATTGTAAAGTCTATGCTCCTACTCTGCACTCTTTCTCTGCAAAAAGGTGTGTCTTTTGCAGCGAAGAACAGACATATGGAAGTATGAAGCTAAATCTCTAAAATAATGTGCACTTGAAGTTTATTATTATAATAGTTCTTGTGAGCCAGCAAATCAAATCTGGTGTATATACTCAAGAAATGTGTGTGTGTGTGTGTGTGTGCATGCGTGCAACAGTGCATGCACAGGTAATTTAAGTAGGTAGGGGAAAATTACATCTGCAGATAGAAAATATCAAATTTTCATATTGATTTTCTAATTGATAGAGGCATAGATTCTGATATTGTGATCATGTCCTATGGTTTGGCTTGGATGGTGTACTTGTCACTTGGGCTGCTATAACAAACTACCACACATGTACACAGCGGATACCTGTTTTCTGACAGTTTCAGATCAAGGTGCCATCAGGCTCGATTGAGGCCTAACTGCCTGCCCATTTGAAGGTCTTCCATCTCATTGCATCCTCATGTGGCCTTCCTTCTATGCTTGCAGGGTGGAAGAGAGATCTTGGTGTCCTTTCCTTTTCTTATAAGGACACCAGTCCTGCAGGGGTAAGACCCTAAGATCTGACTTAACCTTTTTTATGTACTGCTAGGCCCTGTCTACAAACAGTCATACTGGGTTAGGTCTTGAACATATCAATTTTGAGAAAACACAATTTAGTTAATAAATGATGGTGCTTATATGGATATTTACTTTGTACTTTGTACATTACCTGAGTTTCTTGTACTTGAAATTTTTGAGTTTTACAATGTGGCACCTTCTTGATAATTAGACAAGTAGTTCATTTCCAGGAAACTTGTGCTTTGGTATAATTTCCTTTGATTTGTAATATTTAATTATTACTCACAGGATATAATAAATTAGAAGAACACTCACAGGATATAATGAATTAGAAGTACAAATCCAAAACATTATGTTTCTCCAGCTTCTTTGGCAAAGACATCTTAGGTATGGCTCTGTTGTTGGGGACAGTTTGTCCCAGAACACATGCATAAATATCTGGTTGGAAGGATATACAGCATAGAAATAAAACCACATGGCTTGATCTCAGGAGAGAAGAATTACAGTATGGAAATATCATTAAATAATAATGAAAATAATACTGTGTGCCAAAAAAATATATAAAATTGAATTCAGGGTGCCTAATTTTTCAGGATAAAGGTCAAGGTAAATGATGAGAGGGCTGTCCGCAGGAATAGAACAGAGAAGTAAAAAGAAAGCACGTTTAGAGAAGTAGAATAAAGACCCACTGGGATTAAATCTAACCTAAAATAGTCTTAATTAGATCTGTGAAATGATTTATTCAAAGACAAAACTAGCCTTGTTACATTTTATTTTGGTTCCTCAAAACTTAGAAAAGTTCCATTATATCTTGGCACTATTTTTTCCTTTCATATACAGTTATTTGGGAGATGTTGCCTATCATATGTATAAGAAATAGTTACATAGTAATTTAGAGGAATATAGTATTCAACTTTTCACTAGTTTTCTTTAACTTTTCTTTTCTTTTTTTTTTTTTGAGACTAGGTCTCGCTATTTTTGCCTGGAACCACAGGCTCTCGTTGCCCGGGGTACCACAGACTCAAGCAATCCCCAACCACAGCATCCCAGGTAGCTGGGATTACAGGCGCACGCCACCACGACCAGCTATTTTTTTGGAACTAGGTCTAGCTTCGGGTCCCAGGCGTAACTCAAACCGTGATCCCTAGCCCCGGCCGCTTCATAGGCTGAAGCTTACAGGCAGGAGCCACCATGCCCGGCCCTTTTCTTCTATTTTTTAATGAAAAAGTACTGAAATGGTGCTGAGACTTTCTTCCTCTGTTCATTTTCATTTCCCAACATATTTTCCTCATGATATAAAATGTTCACATACCCATTAACCACAGTTTTATGTTTGATCCTTATTCCTTTTAACTGACATTCCCTGAATCCTTCTGATCTTTAGGAACTTATAGAATCAAAAGGTTTAGGAATAGTTGCACTTCATAGAGGAGGGAATACGGTACCCAAAGGAACACTTACTTCTTCAGTGTGTTAGGTAGCATTGCCTCCAAACTTTTCTGAAAAGATGCAGGCCCTGGTAAAAATCTAAACTATAGGCACAGTTTAAATCCGAGTGCTCCTTGTCATCTTTCACTATTTTTAAGTTACAGCTATATAGTATTCCTTAGTTATTTCCAAAGCAGAAAATGCAGAGCTTTTGATGTTGTTATTAAATTTTTTGGCATCGATTATGAAAGCTATCTTAATCATTTTCAAACTGCTTAGACATACCCAAGTTAGGGGCAAACTTTTCTCACCCTCAGAAGCAGTGCATCTACTACTATCTGAGTGTGCTGTCGGGATAAATCTGAAGGGTGGCCATATCAAATCAACTGTCTTTTCAGGCCGGGCACAGTGGCTCGTGCTTGTAAGCTTCAGCCTATGAAGCAGCCGGGGCTAGGGATCGTGGTTTGAGTCCCGCCTGGGGCCCGTAGTGAGACCTAGTTCCACAAAATAGCTGGGCGTGGTGGCGTGCGCCTGTAATCCCAGCTACCTGGGAAGCTGAGGCTGGGGATTGCTTGAGTCTGTGGTACCCCGGGTAATGAGAGCCTGCGGTTCCATGGGCAAAAATAGCGAGACCTCGTCTCAAAAAAAAAAAAAAAAAAGGGGGGGGCTCAACTGTCTTTTCAGAGCAGGTCCCTATAGATATGAATAAAAATAACGCAAATACGTTTACATAGCTAAGGGATATAATTTGAGTTTCTTAAAGGGTCTTAACAACAAGGAGCCAAAAATAAAGCTTAATTGCAAAATAAATCTTTACTTCAGACTTCAAGAATAGAAATCTGCAAGGATATGACCCCATTTTGACATAAGCTTTAAATCAAAAGGTCTCTAAATACAATGAAATAGACTAATATTGTATTCAAACCTTTTAAAAATATCACCACAAAACTTCCTTGCATGTTACAAACTTACTTAGTGATAGGAAAGTAGCAGCATATAATGAAAAGGGAATAAAACTAAGAATTAGTGCCTACTCCTAATCTGATATCTATTAGCTTCATGTCTTTAGATGCATTCAACGCCTGATGTTCAGATTCTTCATCTGTAGAATGTGGTTAGTCTTAGCAGACTGAGCTATTAGACTAGTTTACTTTTAGAATCCAGTTAAAATTTCCCTTAACCATCCAAGAAGACAGTTTAGACAAAAAATTTCAAAATAGCCACCATAGGAAAGCACATGGTGGCTTAATCTGTTGTGTACTAAACTCTTGGCCCTTGGACCATCCATGGAATCTATTTATTTTGTATTTATTTGCTTATTTGTTTATGTTTAATTGATTACATATAATTTTTTAGATCATTGCATACCCCTAAGTTCTCTAACTGATCTCTATGCTCACCACCCCTTCTCAATTCACCCTGCCTCCCTCCCACTTCCTTGCTGTATGCTTTAGTTCTGTTGTCAGTTTGTTGGTTTTATCTTTTTCTTGTTATTTTGTTTGTTTCCGCTATATCCTAAATATAAGTGAAACCATCTTTTTTTCTTTCTGGCTTATTTCCATTAGCATGATTCCTTCTAGCTCCACCCATGTTGGGCAAATGACCAATGTTTGACTTTTTTGAATGCTGAATAATATTCTATTGTGTAAATATACCCCAATTTTTCAAACCATTTATCTGTTTTGGCACATTTGGTTGTTTCCATATCCTCACTATTGTAAATAGTGCTGCAATACACATAAGAGTACAGGTGTCCTTTTGATTTAGTGGTTTTTTTTATCCTTCGGGTAGATTTGTTATGCCAATGAACTCTCCTCTCCTAAATCTGCAAACTCACTTTGCAATTTTTCCTCCAAAAAATAGTCAAATTGTCTACCTCATAAAACAAGCAAACAAACAAAAAACTTTCTAAATGTTGATTTAAGGAATCACTATAATTAGTCTTTTGCATCTATCTAAACTTGATTTTTTTAATTTATTTATTTTTATCTGAGGTTATATTGGGATACTCCCATCAAGCTTTACCACCATAACATACCCACCACGAACTTACCCATGATTCTATATTGGTGGAATCATCAATAAAGATCACCGTGCTTTTTCCCCTCTTCATTCTCTTCCCATCCTGCCCTTCCTTCTGGTGTTTCAGTTCTTTTTGTTTTCAGTTTGTGTTTATCTGACTGTAAATTGAATTATCTTATATCCCACATAATAGTGATCAGCTGAAATGTGGTCCAAAATGGGGTAAAAGCCTCCAACCAACAAGCCACATTTAAAATGCAATTTCTCCCAGGGACTGAAATGATGTGAAATATATATAAATAAAAAAATAAATAAATAGAAAAAAAATAAATAAAATGCAGTTTCTGCCACCCAAGTCCCCTCAGGTTCGTACCATGCATGAGTAGCAGTTGCCAGTCAATGCAGTTTAACAACAGAGTTTATTTACAAGGGAATATTAACAGCCTGGTCACTCGGGCTACTCTTTACCTGCCTACCATTCTTGTCTATCTCCTCTCCCCAAAAGTCTCTCTTCTAGTTTCTGCATCTTCTTTCCTTTTTATTTTTTTTATTTTTTATTTTTTTTTTTTACTTTTTTTCTCCTGAAAGTTTCTCTCTACACACCCTGTAGGTGATATATTTTCCCTTCCCCACCTGGGATTTGCAACAAAGTTAAAGTACCCTTCCTATTTAGGCCTCTTTTAAGTCTGTGTTTTTCAGACACAGCAAATGGCACCAGTGCCTAAATTTTAATTCTTTCCATATTGGGGTTCCTGCTTCACATCTAAATATGTGAAGAAACTCTAGACAGGTCTCTCAACTTTTAATTACATCCCAAACTATTACAAAGGGCATTTTATTCTTTATTTTGTTTTCATGTGTTTATTTATTTGAGGTGAAATTAATTTACATCTATATGATTCAGAGACTAATTCAGAATATGATTCAGGTTCGTAACTGTCAAATATGTATTACCACACCCCCACGCACACCAGAGCACCCATATCCATTTACAATGTACCACTGGAAACAACGCTCCTCACTTTGCTTTCACTTCTTTCCTCACGATCCCTATCCAATCCCACTGCACACTCAATTCTGCAGTCATTTCCAAATATAGTTTTGGTTTAATTCTGTTACTTCCTTTGTTTTCTCTATATTTGACATGTGAGTAAATATGTATTCATCTTTCTCTGGAATTTTCCACTTAGCATAATCCCTTACAATTTATCCATTTATTGCAAATAGAAGAGGTTAATCATTTTATGTAGCTGAATAGTATTGCATCAAGTACCACATCTTCTTAATTCAATAATTTGTGTTGAGCACTTTGCTTGTTTCCATTACCTGACTACTGCAAATAATGCTGCAATGAAAGGGGTGTATATATATCCCTTAAAATTAGAGAATTTGCATTCTTTGGAAAAATGCCAAGTGTGGAATTACTGGCATATTGATTTTAAATATGTTGCAGAATCTTCATGCTCTTTTCCATAGGGGCTGGATCAGTCTTCATTTCCATTAACAGTGTACATACTATAATAGTACACAGTATGTCTATGTACATACAGTGTGTATATATATATAGTATACAAGCTGTTTATATAGTATGTGTATAGGCTATATATAAATAATATGTATAAATGCACATATATACATGCGTATATACATGTATATATGTATACATATACACCCATATATATCGTATATAATTGTATATATACATGTATAAGGTGATTCTCATGGGAGTGAGGTGGTATTTCAATTGTTTATTTTTATTTTCTTTACTGATTGAGTTAATTACTCACAGACATCATGGAAGTAGCCAATGTTTCAAACTGTATTTCCTATGCTCTGTTCTATGAATTTTATGATTTCAAGACTTACATCCAAGTTTTTAATGCATTTGGGGTATATTATTGTGTATAGTAACAGATAGTAGCCTACTATCATTTTTCTGCATGCAACTGTCCAGTTTTCCAATATTATTTGTTGAAGAGATTTTTCCTTCTCCATTGTTTTGTTTTTGTTTTGTTTTGTTTTGTTTTTGACTAGGTCTCGCTATTTTTGCCCATGGAACTGCAGGTTCACGTTGTCCGTGGTACCATAGACTCAAGCAATCCCCAGCCTCATCTTCCCAGGTATCTGGGGATACAGGCATGCACCACCACACCCAGCTATTTTTTTTTGGGGGGGGTGACTAGGTCTCGCTATGTTGCCCCAAGTGGGACTCTAACCACTATCCCTAGCCCCAGACACTTCATAGGCTGAAGCTTACAGGCACAGGCCACCATGCCAGGCTTCCTTTTCCATTGTTTATTCAATGCCTTTGGAATATGTTAACAATACATGTAAATGTGTATTTATTTCTGAGCTCTCAATTCTATTTTATTGGTTTGTGCATTGTTTTTATTTTAATGCCATATTGTTTTAAAACAACTAGGGCCTTATAGCTTGAAGTGTAGACGTTTGATACCTCCATTCTTTTACTTTTTTTGTTCAAATTGTTATGACTTTTCAGGGTCTTTTGAGGTTACATGTAAATTTTAATAATGCTTGCTCTGTTTCTTTGAAGCAGTCCATTGGAATTTTGATCAAGATCACACTGAGTCTGCACATTGCTTTGGGCAAGATGAACATTTTAATGATGTTAATGCTTCCAAGCCATGAACATGGAATATCTTTCCATTTCCTTGTGTTTTTTTTTCTATTTATTTTATTTATCAAGGACTTGTAGATTTTGTTGAATAGATCTTTCAATTCCTTTATTAAGCATATTCTTAGGCATTTATTATTTTATTGCTAATCTAAATGTAATTATTGCCTTGCCTTACTTCTCTTCTAGCTAATTATTTGCATATAGGAATGCAACAGATGCTTTCATATTGATTTTGCAGCCTGTAATTTTTTATATTTATTTTTAAAAGTCTTCTGTAGTTTTTAGGGTTTTTTATATATAATAATGTCGTTTGCAACAACAAATAGCTTTACTTCTTTCCAATTTGGATTCCTTTTATATTTGTTATCTAATTGCTCTAGCTAGGACTTTCAATTATATGTTAAATAGGAGTGGTGAGAGTGAATATCCTTGTCATATACCTGATCTTAGAGGAAAGCTTTTAGTTTCTCACCACTGTATTTAATGTTTGGTATGGATTTATCATAGATAGCCTTTACTATGTTGAGGTATTGTCCTTCTATCCTCATTCCACTAAGATTTTATTTTTATCCTAAATGTGCATTGAATCTTTTCTAAAGCCTCTTCTGCATCTATGGATAAGACCATATGATTTTTTTTCTTTTCTTTTGTTGCTATTGTGATTTACATTAATTGGCATGTGTAGGTTGAATCATTCCTTGCATTTTAAGAATAAATCCCACTTGTTCATGATGGAGGATCACTTTCATGTATTGTTGATTTCAGTTTGCTAAAATTTGTTGAGGATTTTTAGATTTTTGTTCATCAGGGATAGTGGTCTTTAGTTTTCTTTCTCTGTGATGCTCATGCTTGCTTTTGGAAACAAGGTAATATTTGCAATCTAAAATGTGTTCAACAGATGGAAAAAAATTAAACAAAATCCTGGCAAATAGAATTCAACGATACATAAAAAGCATTATTCACCATAACCAAGTGGGATTTTTCCCGGGGGCACAAGGATGGTTCAAAATCTGGAACTCAATTAATATAATACACCACATTAACAAAGAGAAAAACAAAAACCACATGATCATATCAATATATGCAGAGAAAGCATTCGACAAAGTCCAGCATCCATTCATGATAAAAGTCCTTGAAAAAAATGGGGATTAAACGATCATGTCTCAACATAATAAAAGCCATCTATGACAAACCTATGGCAAACATCATTCTAAATGGAGAAAAACTAAAATCATTCCAATTAAGATCTGGAACAAGGCAAGGATGCCCACTCTCCCCACTACTTTTTAACATTATACTAGAAGTTTTAGCTAGGGCAATAAGGCAAGAGAAAGAAATAAAAGGGATACAAATAGGAAAAGAGGAACTGAAGCTATCATTTTGTGCAGATGACATGATTCTCTATATAGAGAACCCAAAAAAATCCACAGAAAGACTACTTGAAATAATAAACCAGTTCAGTAAGGTAGCCAGATACAAAATCCACACACAGAGGTAAATAGCTTTCCTGTCCGCAAAAAAACAAGAAGAGGAAGAAGAAATTTAAAAAGCCATCCCATTTACCATTGCACCAGAAACAATTAAATACCTTGGAATAAACCTAACAAAGCATGTGACAGATCTATACAAAGAAAACTTTAAAAAGCTGCCAAAAGAGATAGAAGACATAAGGAATTGAAAAGACATTCCCTGTTCATGGACAGGAAGAATTAACATCATCAAAATGGCCATCCTGCCAAAAGTAATCTATAGATTCAATGCAATTACTATAAAAATTCCAATGGCATTCTATAAAAAGATAGAAAAACAATTACAGAAGTTCATATGGAATAACAAAAGACCTCAAATACCAAAAAGCTTACTGGCCAAAAAAGGGAGAATGGAGGGCCAGCTATCCCAGACCTCAAGTTATACTAGAAAGCCATAGCCTTAATAATTAAAACAGTGTTGTACTGGTACAACAGGCAATCAGACCAATGGTACAGAATTAAGTGCTCAGAAATAAAACCACACATATATAGTCAACTAATCTTTGACAAAGGGGGGGGGGACTTACACTGGAACAAAAATAGCCTCTTCAATAAATTGTGCTGGAAAATTGGACTAAGACCTGCAAAAAAATAGACCAAGACAACATCCTCACACCTTGTACAAAAACCAATTCAAAATGGATAAAAGATTTAAATATCAGACCTGAAACCATAACATATATAGAAAAAAACTTGGGAAAAACCCTCCAGGAAGTACAATTCAGAAACCCCTTTCTGGAAAAATCTACTGATGGCAAAAAATTGAAGGAAAACATGAACAGATGGGACTACATCAAATTAAAAAGCTTCTGTACAGCAAAAGAGATGATATAAAAAAAACTAAAAAAAAAGTTCAATTGAATGGGGAAAAAATTTTGCCCTCCACAAGAGTGATAAGTGTTTAATAGCAAAGATCCACAAGGAACTCACACAATTAAACAAAAGCAAAACAAGAAGCCCAATCATAAAATGGGGAGAACTAAAAAGACACTTTTCCAGAGGAAATACAAATGGTCAACAGGCACATGAAGAATTGCTCAACGTCACTAGCAATAAGGGAAACGCAAACCAAAATCACAATGAGATACCACCTTACACCAGTAAGAATGACCCATATCCATAAAACGGGCAACAACAAGTGCTGGTGAGGATGTGAAGAGAAGGGGACACTCTTACACTGCTGGTGGGAATGTAAATTGGTCCAACCTCTATGGAAAGCTGTATGGAGGGCCCTCAAACTAATGAAAATGAAACTACTATATGACCCAGCAATTGCTCTCTAGGAAATTTACCCAAAGGAGACTTCAACGTGGGTACAAAGGGACACCTGTACTCGGATGTTTATTGCAGCACTATTTATAATTGCAAGGACATGGAAGCAATCGAAATGCCCAAAAACTGTGGTATATATACACAATGGAATATTACTCATCAATTAAAAATAACAAATTGGATGATTTTTTGATAACATGGATGGACTTAGAAGAATTCATATTAGCAGAAACAAGTCAAAAAGAAAAAAAAAACAGAAATCAAATGGTTTCACTACTATATGGGACATGGGAAAGATAAACAAAAATCCATGAAGAAAAGTCAAAACAAGCCAACAACCAAACTGAAGTACACAACTTGGGGGGGAGTGGGAACGGTCAGGAGGGTGATGCCTAAAGATCACAGAGATGTGAAATTTCTATATAAATAAATTATTTTATGTATTTATGTATTTATGTATTTATTTATGTATGTATTTATTTATTTAAAACTAGGTCTTGCCATTTTTGTCCATGGAACTGCAGGCTCTCATTGCCCAGGGTACCACAGACTCAAATAATCCTCAGCCTCAGCTTCCCAGGTAGCTGGGATTACAGGTGTGCACCACCACACTCAGCTATTTTTTGGACTTAGGTCTCGCTACGGGCCCCAAGAGGGACTCGAACCATGACCCCTAGCCTCGGCCGCTTCATAGGCTGAAGTTTACTGGCACAAGCCACTGTGCCCGGCCATAAATAAATTATTTTTAAAAAATAAAAAATAAAAATAAATAAAATGTGTTCAAGAATGTTACATCTTAGTCAACTTTTTGGGAGAGTTTGAGTTAAGATGTTGTAATTCCTCTTTGAGAATTTGATAGCACTCACTCGTGAAATCATTTAGTCCCAAACTTGTGTTTTGGCAAATTTTTGACTACTGTTTTCATTTCTTTACATGTAATTGGTTTGCCAGGTTTTTTGGTTTTTTCTCTATTTGGTCTCAAATGCTTTTCTAACTCCAACAATTTGTTCACCTTATCTGGGTTATTGAACTTACAGCATATAAATATTCACAGTACTCACTTAATGTCTCCTTTATCATTTTTAATCCTATTTATTTGAGTTTTCTCTCATTTTCTTAGTGAACTTAGCTAATGGTTTTTTTTATTTCTCAAAGAACCAACTTTTATTTTTAGTAATCTTTTACATTGTCTTTTTTTATATTTCTTTTATTCCTGTCTGCTTGAATTTTTATTATTTCCTTCTTTAAACTGGCTTTTGGTTTTGTTTATTCTTCTTTTTCAGTTCCTTAACATGAAAGAGAAGATAATTTATTTCTACTCATTTTTGTTTCTTGATGAGTCCTGTATTGCCAAATATTTCCCTCTTAAGTTCCCTCTTATACCTGCTTTTCCTGCATCACAGAAGTTCTGGTACAATATCTGAATTCTCACTGCTAACAACTGGGGACCAGGAGCAACATTGCTATCAATCATAAAGTTGGCAACTGGAGACTGGGCTCTTGTGGCTGATAACTAAGGACCAAGATGAACCTGACCCTTGACAGATGGGACTGGAGATCAATAGATGCCTGGCTCTCACATAACTGGAAGTTAAGATTGTCCACTCCTGATTTACAGCAAAGCTTGGAGTGGTAGTTTCCCCTGACTGAAAACTGGAGTTTGATGTAGTCTTATCTGTTGAGTTTTGTTCTTGATGCCCTAGCTGCTGTAGGAAGTTTCATAAATCATCACTGAAGTTAATGACCTGGAGTGTTTTCCCTATGATTTCTTCTATTTATTTTATGATTTCAATTCTTTCCATAGTCTTCAATTGTTTTTGAGTAAACTTCTATCTGTGGTATATCATAGTGGCCTGTTTTATTCTTTTTTACATCCTTGTCCACTATTCCAAAAATCATCTCAAGAGACTGTTCTTTCTCCATTGTGTACTCTTGATTCTTTCATTGTAGATTAACTATCCATTTTAGTATGTGTTATTTCTTGGTTTTCCATTGGTCTCTATGTCTATTTTTTCCCAACTTCTCCCTCCCTATGTCTATTTTAACTCCAATACCATAATCTTTGGTGACTATAGCTTTATATTAAAATCTGGTCTGGGAGTGTGATTCTTTTGTGTTTTTTTTTTTTTTAAGATTGGTTTGGGTATTCAGATCCTTTGTTGTTCTGTACAAATTTCAGTAATATTTATGTCTTTTAATAATTCCATGGAAATTTTGACAGAGATTGTATTGACTACGTATGTTGTTCTGAGCAATTTTAAACACTATATCTGATAGAAATAAAATAGATTCCATTTTTTTTTGTTTTTGGGTTAAGAATCCAATTTTTTTTGAAGGTACAGTATTCCCCTGAGGAATCAATTTGTCATTTGTTGTATATTTCAATCTCCAGATGATCTGCTTTCTAATTTTTTAAGGTGAAGAATTTTTCCTTTTCTAGTAGATGGTACTGTACATCACAAGGAAATTATCTGTGCCCATGTTTTCTGTGAGGGTGAATGATCCTGGGAGGGGCCATCTATCATTGGCTAAATTACTTTGGATGGAAATGACTTCTGTCAATGACATCATCAATAGGTCCCTTATCTGGATTTCAGATCAATGGGTAAGCACTGTGGACTGGGTTTACTATAGCTTCCTATCACTTTTTAACATGACTCAACCCCACAGGAAGTGAGTTATAGGACTTGTGTCTTTCTCAGCTTTGTCTTTTTCCACCGGGACCCAATATGCCTGACTCACTCCAGTGCCCTCACCAACAAACTCATCTATGTATTCCATAGCTAGATCCACACAATCATCTCTACCTTTCCAGGGAACAATTATGAACTGTAGTTCCCAACCCAGTGAGTTACACTTCCCCACTCACACTTTGTATCTAGAATTGGAAATTCTTCTATATTCCCTTGTTGCACAGGGCCCACATTGATCTTTGATGATCATGAAGAGCACTGATTCACCACAGCTGACTGGATCTGCTGATATCAATGCCTGTATGGGATTTTAATATGTATTACTTTTGAGATAAATAATAATTTTCTCCCCAAATATTTTTCTCTCAAAATTAATTGAGGGAACTTCCTCTGATACCATCTTCCTGTCAACTATATCCTATAAATGTAAGGCTTTTACTCCAATATCTAGAATTAGAAAAGAGTATCTTCTTTCACCAATATAATTCAACATAGTGTTGGAAGTCTTAGCTAGAACTAGACCAAAGAAAAATAGAAAAGGAAACCAAATTATGAAAGGAATAAAACTACTATTATCTGCATATGATAAGATAATATATATAGAAAACCCTAAATCCTCTATTAAAAAACTGTCACAATGAGTCATTACACTAAAATGACAGTTTACGAATTCAACTTATTAAAATCTGTTGTGTTCCTATATGCAGAAAATGAGCTGGAAGAAGAAAATATCAGGTAAACAATTCCATGTACAATTGTTTCCCAAAAAGCAACTAGAGCTCTCATTCAACAAAATGAAAATATATAGCCCAATTAAAAAAAATTTAAAAACTTAATAAAGGGGTGAAGGATCTGCAAAATGAAAGCTATAGCACATTATTAATAGAAATAGAAAAGACATTAAGATATAAAGAGGTTTTACCTGCTTGTGACTTAGAAAATTTAGCATTGTTTTAAAATGATCATCTTATCTATAGTAATATACAGATTCAATGCAATATCTACCAAAATTTTTATGGTACTCCCTTAAAATTAAAAAAAAATACTGAAATTTCTATGGAAACACAAACACTAAGAATAACCAAAGCAATCTCTCCCCAAATTAGAAAGAATCACACTACCAGACTTCAAACTGTATTACAAAACTGTCATAGTCACTATTGTATGGTACTATAAGGAAAGCAGACACACACATATCAACAGAATAGAACTGAGAACCCAGAAATAGCCCCACAATTATATGGGTAGTTAATGTACAACAAAATGTCCAAAAGTGTACATTAGGAAGAACAAAGTCTCTTCCACAAAATGTGTTGGGCAATCTGGACAATCAGAGTTAAGAGAATGAACCCTGATAACTATCTTACAACATAAAAATTAATTCAGAAAGTAGTAAAGACTTATATGTAAGACCTGAAATTATAAAATACATAAAACAGACAAAACATATCATAACATTGGCTCTAGTGATAACTTTGTAGTTGGTTTCTAACAGTGAAAACTGAGAACATAAACTAATGGAAATACAACAAACTAAAATTCTATACAGAAAAAACATACTATCAGTAAAACAGAAAGATGCTCATCCAAATGAAAAAACTATTTTTGTACAATGCATCTGACAAGAGACTGATATGCAAGACCTACCAAGAACTCAGATAATTCAACAAATTGAAAATATATAGCCCAATTAAAAAAATGGTCAGAAGAGCTATAGAGACACATTCCAAAGAAGACATACACATGGCAAACTATGAGAAGAAAAAAATGTTCATCATAATGTCTCATGAAGTATATGCAAATCAAAACTATAGGGAGATAATATCTCACATCCATATCAAAAAGGTCATGATGTAAAAAGATTAATGCTTGCCATTTGTGATAACATGGATGGAACTAAAGGAGACAAAAGTGAATAAAGTCAGATGTAGAAAGACAGATACCAGATGGTTTCACATATATGTAATATTGTGATATGTAATATTGTAATATTGTGACATAAAAGAATTGTCAAACAAAACAAAACCAATAACAAAGCTTAGAAATGTGACTCTGAGACTGACTACCAGAGAGGGAATGAAAGGAGAGAGCCAAATGGGTGGGGCACAAAATAGACAGCTGGAAAACATGGGTACCTTGAATATGGGTAGGTGTAGTAACATACATATGAAAGGTGTGATCTTATACTTCTAAATTATACACAGTGATATAAACCAATATTTCTTTCAAAAATTTTTTAAAAAGAGGGGAACATATGCTTTTCATAACTAAATAATATAAATAAAATTCTTGATTTGCATTTTTAAATATTTAACTTTAATAATTTGATTTTTAAATTTTTTCATTCAGTGAAAACTAAATGATTAAAAAAACATTCAGTGGTTAATGCTTAAATTTATATTATCTGATTTTGTTTCTTTTATGTTGACCTTATTTCTTATTTTATTTATCAATTTAACTTTTTTTCTTACATCCTTCAGTCCCTATATCTCTCCCACCACCATATCATCCATGACCCTTTTACACCATCCTTTGTGTTTCTTCTTCCCCTGTCTTGAACCCTTTTTTCTGTATGTTTCATTTCTTTATTTCTTATTCCGGTTTATTGAAAATATATTTTAGGAAAATGTAGACTTCTTTGCTAAGAATTATTTGACAATATTATTCTACAATAAGACTGACTTTATGTGAATAATATTTTGCCATTCTGCAGCACTTCAAGTAGTAAACAATGCAGAAAATAGAATAAAATGGATGGATAGTAGAAAGATTCAAGAAAAAAATTGAATAATAAGTACTCCAAATTTAAGATGTGTTGAAGGAGAGACTCAGGAAATTAACAACTACTTAGCATCAATATTGTGACAAATACAACTAAATGTAAATGTATTGATCAGAAAATACTTAGGCAAGAATTTAATGAACAGACAGTATACAACTTAGTGTTAAAAGATTATAGAATACCAACTAGACAAAAAAAAAAAAAAGCAGAGTCAAAGTTGAATTTGTTTATTTAAAATTTTATCAATGTAAAAATTAACTTTAAATTAAAATAATCCTACAAGAATAAATAAAAACACTGATTTCTACACTAGAAAAGACAACATATAGTTAGAAAAACTTTCTTTTCTGGAGATACATTCAACCTAACCATGCTCCTACCATGGTAAACCAAGTGGTACATATAAATGGTGATAAATGGTGATGGTGTTACTTTCATGTTTTTACCCAAACCCCCAACAATTGATCGGAACTTCCCAATAGTGTTCAAATAGCCAGTCAAATAAAAACAATTTATGCAGCTTGTCCTTGTGAAGCCTCCACCATGAAAATTAGTGTAGATGAAATCCTAACAAGATGACAGCTATTAGCAATCTGTGCTATAGGTGAAAGCATCAAATTTTACTGTTTTAAAGATAATTTCTATATATATATTAAGGAAATATTACACTTTGGAGTCAAGTTAAAGATTCTGGATGGACTGGAGAAATCTTCATTCATTAATTAAGATCTATCTCTAATGTAGTGGTTAGAGCTCTTCAAAGACATGCTATTCACTGATTAAAGGAGGAACGTTTGTCTGAGCAGAAATCATGAAACTCAACCAACAAGGCAGGAATGTGTTCCTGGTGAGAAGAAGCATTCACAAGTTAGCTGGGTTCCAGAGAAATCTCACCTAAATGGACAACCTGATATGATCACTGCTATGGGTGAAAGACCTCATGCTCGCCTAAATGAACTATTTGACAGTAAAGTAGGGACAACCCACCAAAACTAAACCAAAGAAGAAAGATGGCAGGAATTATTTAGACTATATCCTGAAGACAAAATTGAAATTTCACTAAAATTAGGACAGTCTGTTCATCCATCAGCCCAAGCACGAATTACAAATGTAATTCGTTTTTTGAGAATTTTTCACCTGAAAACTATAAATACATGAGTTCTTTATATGGGTCAAAAGAAGTTTTCTTTGACTTTCTAAATACCTATTTTATTCTTTCCACATATTTCCTTTCTTACCACTTCCATTTTTTAGTGTTAATTATCTTAAACATAATTGCACAAGTAAGTCTTTAAGAAATTGATACACTTATGTCAGTTTTTTGGTACAGAGCATGATGTATTTATTCAGCAATTATTAAAAACTAACATTTTGAGCATAAACTACAGATGAAGATTGTTCTATGTGTGTTACATGTATAGATTCATTTAATCCTAATTCACTTTGAATTAGGTGCTATTAAATTAATACCCACATTTTATTAATGAACTAACTAAAATATAAGATTACATAACTTGACCAAACTGAGACAACCAGTCAGCTGCCCTTTGAGAAACCCTTATTTTAAGGAAAGATCTAGATAACAACTGAATTGGTCATTATACCTCTTGAGAATATGACCAGAAAATAAACTCTATGTTTCTGAATACCTATTCTTTTATTTCTTCCTATACAATACAGTTATGCTAATTTACATTTATATTTTAAAAGGTCACATAAAGTTCAAAGGAGAAAATGATAGCTTTTAGCAGATATGAGCAAGAACATTTTTAAATGACATTTGATGTGTGTCTTTGAGGACAGATATTCAATAATGAATCAGCATTGTCAAGAGGATGAATTTTTTTTTAAATGCAAGGAAGACATCTGAGAGAATCTACATTGGAGTGAAAATTTCAAAGAGAGAGGACTCAAAGTGAGGCTGTGAAATTTAAAGATTGTGAAATTTAATATAATTTTTGAGAAAAAATTTTAGAAGAGAAATACAAAAAGTGTTTTGTTTCATTTTAAGTAGTGAAAGTAGCCATTTGCATGAATTCCAACTTAAAATGTCCAAGAGTTATGCAATGAATTCAGTTGAGACATGATGCACTCCTAAGCCAGTGTTTTCTCTCAGTCTGTAAAGTACATGCAGTCACAAATAAGTGAGTGTCTGCCGCTGTACAACTCCAAAGTCTGTCTCAATCTCCATAGCATCTCTACAGATCATTAGTATGGACTTGCACTCAGAAACATATCTAAATACAGTGAACATAAACATATTGATAACATCCTTTTTAAATTAATTGCCAGATACTGAATTGCCTCAAAATCTAGGAGAACTAATTGCATGTTCTAAATCATGAGTCCCCTAATGTCCAGGTATAAGCACCTTGACAGAGTTGAAACATTTGTCCTTGAAGTTTAATGTCATCAAAAATTGTCCACAAAGTTGCCTTCTAATGTTACTTGCTCTCCAAACAATTGCTGTGCTAAATTCGCTGCTTTCTTTTTCATTCCGTTGATCTTATAGTGATGTAGTAGTTACATATATTTATAAACAAGCATAAAAAGAAATTTTAAAAAGTACCCATAATCCCTACATTCAGAGGAAATGACTGCATTTTAATGAATATGTATCTATTATGTTTTTTTCTGTGAAAATGTGTGTGTTTTCTATATATTGAAGTTGGGTTTCAAATCTGTCTAGTCATGACTCTAAGACATGCCCTTTTACATAGGATCTCTGTGTTATTATAGCTAAAACAAAAAATGCCAAATGTTTAAACAATACCATCATTCAGCCAAATAATTACAGTAACACTAAGTGTATTAATTTATTGGAAAATTTTCCTTCTCATCTGCTTCTTTCAGATGATACAATATGCTTAAAAGCTAATCTCACCCTTTTGAGAGGTTTTGCCCAAATAGCTAACTAAGAAATTTCCTTTTCTTAAAACACCACTTCTAAGCCTAAATTGGAATTTTGTACAGGCATAATTTATGGTTAACATTTATAATAAGTAAATTTTTAAATACGAAACTCTTCTAAATCTTAAATAACAGTCATAGAACACTTCCTAATTTTACTCACAGATTCTGGAATTTGATTGTCACTTAATTCTGACTTTTCTACACAGGTATTTTGATAAATGGTTCTGAATACCTGTGCTACACTGAAGCAAATCAGAAGGTTCCAATTTAAAAACCAATCAAACAAAAAAAAAACTAATTCCTAGAATAGGTTTTACACTATATTGGAGAGTTAGTTGTTACAATCCACCTGTCTAGTGCCATCATCCTTTCACATGGACCACTCCAGCATTTCCAAATCACATCGGAATTACCTGCAAACATGGTTACAGCATCCCAAATTCCCTCTGATAAAGAATGAAAACACTTTGATCTCTGTTCACCAATCACTTAGCTTAGAGTTAATACAAAAAGTTCAATAAATGTTTGCTAAGTAAATGCTAGAAGACTAAAACTGTATACACCAAAAGTGACATAAAATGAAAAAAAAAAATGCCACTGAGAGCTCTTGATTGCTGGCAAGCATAATAGAAAGGGTAATTGCACAACCAAGAAAGTGATATCTGTGGTAAATAGAACATGCCAAGCATTGAAAATCAGCATGTCTTAGAAAAAGTCCTTGACCATCCCAGTACCTTCACCTTTTCTCTTCCTGAAGCATCATCAATAAAGAACCCCTATCTGAGCTGGGATAGCTCTCTTACATTCTCAATGGTTCTCTACAATCCTCTCATCTCTAGCACAGCCCCCCTATTTGTTGTTCTGTTCCCTGTCTGGTGTCTTCCCTCTTTGCCTACATTTTCCTAAATATTCAGTGTAGGTCAAAGTCTGTTGGATTCCACTGGCAGGAGACTTACTGCAGAAGTCCTTCATGTCCCTTCCTGCAGTCTCCACAGCTCCTATTTCAGGTGATCCATCTGATCCTGTTGTGCTCTCCCCCACAGCCCAACATTTGCTTCTAGTTCTTAGTCACTAAGCTGTAAATATAACTCCAAGTCATTCAAAGACCCCAAAACACATTAATATCTATTAAAGGTGTTCCTTAAAAAAATAATTAATAAATGAGGGCTCAAGAGGAAGCCATTTCTCCCAATCATAATTGACATCTGTGCAAGATTCTTATATAATTAAGCCTGATTAGAAATCTTCATAACTGCTTAATGCTTTTCTTCCATTTCCCCATCTGCCCCCACAACTCCTAGTTGTTTCAACAAGCTCACTCTTTTGTTTGGATAACATGTCTGTCCCACCAGAGTAGAACATGTTACTTCCAATCTGGTCTACTTATAATTGAGATGCTTCTGGCATCTCAATACTATGATCTATCCCACGCACCATGCCCTACCTCGAAAGTCTCAATCTTACCTCAAAAACCAAATAAATTCAAAAGTGTCTTCTAATTTCTGGACACAGCTTAGGTTTACTCCACCTTTCTAGTTTTGTCTAAGAATATGCCCTTTTAGAGAAGCAAATGCATATGCTCTGATGCTAGAAAATTTGGTAATTTTGAACTGGTTCTTATAAATCATTTAACCTTGGGCAACTTTTATATCTGTACCTTAGGTTCTTCATCTATAAAGTGGGGATTATAATACACCTACTTACATAGGTTTCTGTGACTACAGTTAATTAGGTTAATAGATATGAAGCGCTTAATAATGACATGTATATAGTAAGTATCCAATAACTGATCATTTTTATTATTTATCTAATCTAGGAAATTTCAGTAACTCTCTTTCCCAAACAAAGTATGTTTTGTCAAAAATACTTTTGTGCTATGTTTTCAGTCTCTTGTTTAAAAAGCCTATCCTTGCTTCAAGATCCAACTCAGACATTTCTTCCAATACATGTTGGTCATATATAGTCAAAGTGAGTCTTAGGTCAAAGTAATTTATAATTGTGGGGCTTCTTCCCAAGTGTCAGGCTCCCAGTAGAGTGGACCTAGGCAGGACTTTGGCCCACAGATACAATCTAGTGGGGAGGAGGATACTGCCTCCCTCCTGGGTGAACCCATACCTAAAGTGCAAGACCATGACTTAGTCAGCTTCGTTTTCCACCTGCTCCTCCTACAGAACTTATGCTCACTACATATTTTATTTCATTCTAATAAAGTTGGTATCTTTAATTTTGTGATGGTTCAGAAACTATGTTACCATAGGGTAAATTCTGGGCTGAAAAATTTGAGGACTGTCCACAAGTTCTTGTCAGAAAACCCAAAGTCACAAAGATTTACTTTTATGTTCTTGTTTTATAAGTCTGCTTCATACAGTACGATCTATGACCCATTTGGGGCCAATTTTTTTCTTACTTTGCTGTTTATAAGAAAGTACAAATTTTCAAATTGATATTCTAGGAGATTAACAATAGACCACTCTGGTGATTTTTTAAAATGCAAAGCATTTTAAGTAGAGAATTAGTTAACAATTATGTATTTAAATTTTTTATGAATTAAATTCCAATTTTTTTCTTACATCATTGTAATCCCTATAGTTCTTTCACTACCGTATCACCCTGAACCATCACCATATTCCTTTGTGTTCATCCCTCCTCGTTTTGTCCCCCTCTCTCCCCACCCATTGTTGTATGCTTCCATTCCATATGGCATTATAACTGTCCATCTTCATTCTTTTGCATATGTATTCATTTGTTCCAATATCATTGTTAACAGGTTATTAATTTTCCAATGAATAGTCTCCATGGGTACACTTGTCAAAATTAATTGATCATATGTGTCTTTTAATTTCTGGACTTACCTCTATTTCACATACATGTTTGATACATGTACGTATCTTTATGCTGATAACATATAAAAACTTGGATATTTTTAGTTTTGTAATACATATTTAAATCAGTAACTATGAGTTCAGCTATGTCTTACTTCAAGATTATTTTAGCTCTTCTTGGTCCCTCATGCTTCCATAACAATTTTGGGGTTAATTTGTTAATTTCTAGAAAAAATCTTGTTTGGGTTTTGAAAAGGAGTCTATTATTCTCTAAGATATTATTACCAATTTAACAATTCCAATATTGTTAATTCCAACATATAAACATGAACTATTATTCAGTTTACCTAAGTGGAATTTAATTTCTTTCAATATCTCCTAGTTTTGAGATATAAGCACCCTTTTCATCAAATGCATTCCTAAATATTTTATGCTTTTGATTTATTGTATATGTTTCTTATTAATTCCACTTTTTGGATTATTTATTGTTGATGTATAAAAATACAACTCATTTTTGCGTCGATTTTATATCCTGAAACCTCACTGAACTCATTTACTAGTTCTAATCAATTTTAATTAATTAATTTAGGATTGTTTAAGTACAAGATCATGCAATTTTTCACTTCCTTTCTAATTGCATACCTTTTATGTCTTTCTTGACCAGCTATCCTGATACAGTGTTAAATAGCAATGTGTAAAGCCAACATCTTTTTCTTATTCTTATTCTTAGACACAAAACCATTTTGCCTTTCACCTTTAAGTATGATGATAGCAATTCATAGATACACTTTATAATTTGAGGAAATTACTTGTCTTAATTGAGAGCTTTTAATCACAAAAAAGGTGTTGGGGTTATCAAATGTTTTTATTGATTCATTAGATAATACTGTGAGAATGGTAGAATGGTTTCCCTTTATTCTATTAATCTGGTGTATTACATCAATTTTTTTTGTAAACTAATCATGAATTCCTGCAATGAATCTTATCTGGTTAAAAATTATTAAAGCATGCAATCCATTTTATACATTACTGGATTTGATTTGCTAATATTTGGTTAAGGATTTTTGTCTACATTCATAAGAGATTTGTCTCCAGTTTTCTGCTATTATCTTACCTAGTTTTACTATCAGATTAATATTAACTTCATACCATACATTTGGAAGTAATCTTTCATCTTATGTTTTTAGGGAGCGAGTGTAAGATAGTTATATTACTCAAACATTGGGTCATAGTTGGTTGTTTTTTTTCATATTTTTCTATTGTTATATTTAAAAAACACAGCTCTGAGAATATTACAACAGGAGAAAGTCAAAATTTAACTCTGGGGAATGCAATGATGTAAGATAGATAGATACTAGACAGAGAGAGAGAGAGAGAGAGAGAGAGAGAGAGAGAGAGAGAGAGAGAGAGAGAGAGAGAGAAAACGATAACAAAATGATTAACAAAAAAAATTTTTGAGTCCACACTTTCACTCTATAGCTCCGAATTTAATCTATGGAAATCTATAATCCACAGGGTAATGTCTATATTTGCTTTAAATAAAAAAGAAAGTTTGCTTATTTATCCTTAAAAGTTTTCCAAGATGTTTTGTTTTGCTTTTTTAAGTAGAACATGAATTTCTGACGTGTATTACTGTTCTTCACCCCCCCATCCCCAAGTTCTCTTCCCTTTCGCTACCCCTCAAGATTCAGGGTTCCAGACCAGATGCACACAGATCTGAAAGGTGACACCAGAGATGATTATAGCATCCTCCTGCTTCCGCCAGCATCTGGAAAGGAGGGGGTTGGGTCGAGAGGGTCTCCAGGGGCGGGGCGGAGGAGGAGGGAATGCAAAGCGGAACCTAGTGCCTTGAAGCCACGGAGTAGCAACGCCCCTTGGTATAAAACCCGAGCACCCTGGTTACGGCTGATTCCAGCTCTTGAACTGCTAGGCACCGGCAGCGGGATGGGCCAGCGGGCACCAAGATCGATGGGGATCATCCTGATGAAAGCCGGACAGTGAACGCGCACAGCCGGGACGCTCGGGGGAGTGCGGACGCTGGGCACCGGCTCCGATAACTCGTGGCCGGCGTGGGCGCGGCGCCCGGGACGCGGGTGAGTACACGGTGCTGTCAGGCTAGGGAGCGTC